>JBAGKK010002623.1:0-12568 GCA_037177015.1 Euceroptres primus | reverse complement strand
CAAGTAGGAGCGCGCCATCCCAAAACAGATGTTTCGCCATCCCTTCCAATGCTAACTGCTAAGCTAAGTCTACCATCACCATTCTAAGAAGCAGCGTTGGAAGGGAAGGCGAAACATCTGTTTTGTGATGGCGCGCTCCTACTTGGACAGGCCTGGTCTAAAAGGTTGACCCTTCATTCATAGAAAGCATTGTTTCTTTTTTTCTAACGCCGAGCAATATTTTTTTTTACTCGTGCGGGAGGTCTTTTGTTTCGCGCGACCTGTCAACTGTAAGAAAATTAGAGCCAGTTGAGAGAAAATAAAATTCTTTAACAAGTTATTAAATCAAATTTTAATAGGCTGGATCAACTCAAAATATAACCGATTTTCATCAACTTTCTTTCCATATTTTTCTACTTATATAAGGAAACTGATTCAAATAATTAAAATTGAATTGATCAATATGTTAATAATTTTAATTTTTGTAGCTGGCCTTAATCTCATAACAATGAAATTATTGCCGCCAGCAATAATTTCACTGTAATGAGATTCACTGCATTATACCATTATAATAATTAAAAAGTATCAATAAACTATTTTTATATTTTATATTTAATTAAATTAAAATTTTATTTTTTTAAACAGAAATTTAGAAATATATGAATTAAAATTTTATTTACATTAATTAATTATTTATATTATTATTTACCATAATTGATAATTCTTTAGATAAATATTTTAAACTATCCTAAATTAATTCTTTCATACACAAAACGTAAGGATTCATGTATTTAGTGAGAATTTTTTTTCAGTTCAATGCATTTTAATAATATTTTTAGTCTCACAATTGTTTTCCTTCTAAAATTTACAAATGAATAGAAGCCAAGGGTTCCAGGCGGTCAACTCGGAATAGAAAAAAAAGAGTGCTCGGGGTTACTCTACCACGAGTTAACATCGACATAAAAAGTTTGGAGAACGCTGCTGTAACAGATTTAATGGTATTTACCCTTTTCCACAGTCAGGTCTGGCACTGCGAGGTGCACATCTGGCTAAGGAAAACAAGGATGTAAAGCAAGTACAAGGAAGTCCTTGATTTTCAAGGCCTTATGTAAACAAGACCTTATGTTTTAATCGTCCTAAGTTCCTTGAAAATCAAGGCCTTGCTCGGATTTTCCTTGCCTTCCTCGATTTTTTCCTTGACATTCCTCGTCTTGAACGGCATCACTATTCCATACTTTGAGTGAAAAAATCATTAATAAACAAATAGAGGAGACAAAAGTTCTGACTGCGAAGCTTTTCAGAATTTAATGCACTTTAATTTTTTTTAAATTAAAATTTGGACCAAAATTAAAGGCTCTGGACATTTTTGAACGAAAAAAGTGCATTTCCTCCCAGTGTGTATTGTTAATTTATCTGCTACTGTGATGGAAAGAGGTAGCATTGAGATTAAAAAGAGACTTGATGTTAAAATTGTTGAACTTTCCGATTTATGTTGGTATGTATCTATTCCAGACGAGCCATTGCAACCGTACTTCACTTTTATTTTTAATCTTCTTGTTTCCTCAGGTGGTTCAATATCTTTAATTTTTAATACTCGTTCAGAGGTGCGATTGAGTAGTTGTTGAAGTTTAAGATTTTTGATCGCTTTTTACGGTGGAAGGATATCAGCATTTTGCTCCTTAAAAAGTTTCCTAAGGAGTTTATATTTTCTCTTGGTTAATCTTAAATCAGTAAAAGGCGCAAGCGCTTTGTCATCAGAGAACGATATCAATTTTTCTTCTTTCGATGATGCTATTTCCACGTCTGGTAGCTCTGATATTATATGCCATTTGGTATGTTTAAAATGTCTTTTCTTTATATTTCATTTGCGGTCTTTTGGTCGAAAGTTTGCATGCTTTGCAAATCAACATTGTACGGAAAGCTGGTAAAAAATATTTAACATTTATGTCTCAACCCAATCCTTCCAAAGTCGAGGAAAGGCGATGCTTGTCCTCCAAATAATTGAGTTACACCTCTTCGGCTTTAGAACTTCAACCTAACAAAACATCGAATACCTCTCTGTTGACTATTTCAATAGATTCCATAACTGCCTTATTTATAAAACAATTACCAACACAATATGTACATACAAGATTTTGCTGCAATGAAAATCAATGCAAAAGATTATGATAATTTGAGTCAATAGCAATCAAAATACCAGAAAAACGGCAGAAAGTAAAAAGAGAAAAACATTAAAAACTACAATACAAACTACAATATAAAAATGATGTAAAAAGTAAGAAGGAAAACAAAACACAATTTTTGGGATTACTAGTCAAATTAGTAAGACCAGTGTTATTTTCCAATGAACAAAAAAATCACGAACAACGAATAAGTGCATTAAGAAGCACTAAGAAGCCCTTAGGAATGGTAACCACCAAATGATGGTAACACGTCAATAAGGTTTATCAGAGTTAAAAATGTTCTAATCGCTAGGCAGAAGAAACCAATGAAGATCGGAAACAAGAGGATCACGACAAGCGTTAATCAGAAAAAAAACAAATGAAGATCGGAAAACAAAAGAATCGCGACTACTAGGAGGTTAAATTCAAAATTGAACAACGAAATAAAGAAAGCTAATAGTTAAAATTAAAAAAATGTCCACTGAGAATCAAATTTCAGTTTATTCTGTTAAAAAGGACCAAACACATATACTGTAAACTGGTCAAATGATGAAGTTGTTTATAAAACTTGTTTAAGTAATGAATGATTATTATTTAAAAGTAAAATATCCATAGTAAATGACCATCAGTGACAGATGTACAGTTTATTCTAAGAAAAACCAAACACACATACTGAAAACTGGTCAAATGATGTATTTGTTTATTTAATTTGTTTTATTAATGAATGATTGTTATTGAAAAACACTATATTTATAGTAAATGACTATCAGTGAAAGATGTATAGTTGATTCTGCCAAAAAAAATCGCAACACACTTACTGAAAAATGATCAAATGATGCATTTGTTTATTAAATTTGTTTAAATAATGAACAATTGTTATTGAAAAGCACAATATCCATAGCAGAATTGGGGAGAGATTCATAGTTGATTCTGCTGAAGAAACGAACTTATCTACTGAAAAATGGTGGAATTATGCATTTGCTTATTAAATTTGTTTAAATAATGAATGATTGTTATTGAAAAGCACAATATCCATAGTAAATGACCATAAGTGAAAGATGTATAGTTGATTCTGGTGAAGAAACGAAACTTATCTACTGGAAAATGACCGAATAATGCATTTGTTTATTAAAGTTGTTTAAATAATACAAAATTGTTGTCTAATAGGACATTATTACAGGGGAGGCACATTGGGAAGATACTAGCAATTGATTCTGCTTGAAAAAACGAAATATTTCTATTGGAAAATGGCCTGATTAAAAATTTGTTTATTAAATTGTTATAAGCAATTAATAATTCATGTTTAACTTCTTCTAATTTTAAATAAACATTCTTTAACTTCCATCTCCTCTAAAAAATATAGGTCAAAAGTACTTCATTATCGTAAATAGGGAAGATATAACTTTTGTTCATTAATTTGTTTACAACAATCCGAAAAATTTTTGTATATATTTAACACTGCCGGACGACATTTTTAATGAGTTTCTGCCTCGGCTCTGGCCATTTGTAATCAGGTCAGAAAATTTCCAACAAAATGTCAACCATGCAAAAACCAAACAAAAATTTTTCATTTTGTTTGTTATATAAAAAATTTTAAAGAAACTTTTCTGGAAGGTCAGACCATGAAACAATGCAAAATTCCATAGGCTTTCATTTAAACAAAAAATTGCAAATCGAATAAAAATTGTGGGCTGAAAATTGATTTGCCCACAAGCACCTTTTTTGCCCCACTGTGCATCGTACGTTTCCGTAACACTTCGAACACGTCAGAGCTCTCCTCTAGAGCCGTATCGGCTGTAGAGGAGATAACAGGGTGACGGGAAAAAGCAGAGATCATTCTTGGAAGTCGATTTCGGTCCCGAGACTCCCTCTAATTTCGATGCTACAGTTAGAGGGGTTGGACTGTATAATAAAGGAGCCGGGGTGGTCCAAATTAAACGTTATTTGATGGAAATTATTCGTTCAACATTCCTTGACAATTTGGTGGATTCCATGTCATAACTTCACAAAATTTTCTTGACCAACTGGGATTAGACTGTAACTTTGGCACATTTTTTCTTTGGTAGTGACAAATAAACCCCCCCCCCAAATATTTTTTGAAATTTCAACAAGTTGGCGCAGATATGACACTTTAAAATTTTTTGCAACTTTTTTTTTTAAATTCCATATCTTCGGTTATACTTGACCGATTTTAATTTATAAAAGCAAAAATTATTTGGATTAAAATATATTTAAAATAAAAAAAAATAAAAAAAATTGATCATTTTTTGCTAAAATAAAAAATGAAAAACGCTATCCTGAAGAAAGCCACATCTCAATTTTTCATATTTTTACCTAAGTGTGCTTTATAAGTCTTGCAAGTTTCATCGTGGGATGAACTTTTTTTTTTGGCTAGAGGACAAAGTACCCTTCACAATCTTCTCCATTGCTATGAAATAAAAATTCACCCCAAATCTTAGCTAAATCGGTTGGTACTAAAAATGTTTAGTTTTCATGATTTATTGGAGTAAAATTTGTTTAAAAAATATTAATTGTTTAAACAATGAGGTCGTAACAACAGAATGACGTGAATATTCAATAAAAAACGATATAATTAACCAAATTTAAAAATACTAGACTTTTCTAGTTTCTACCACTTTGCCGCCAAATGCTACGATTTATTAATTAATTTATTATTAATTTATTAATAATAATAAAAAAACGATCAATTCTTTAGCCAATTGGAAATTGCTTACAAAAAAACTGTGCCAATTAATCTAACTGTAAAAAAATAAAAAAGTGCTTTTCAATGAGTTGGTGTGTAAAACAAATTATTTAAACAAATTACAATTATTCAAACAATTGAAAAGTAGTTAACAAATAATTAAAAATATGTCTCTTGTCGATTAATAACAAGTTATTGTCTAAAAAGGAAGGAACAATGCTCGTGAGTGTCAGTTTTATGCAAAATTGTCGATTTCGATTTTTGTGTCATTTTCAGGACACATATGAGGGGGTTTTGAGGAATTAAATGAAAAGCAATATAGCAGTAACTATTTGCTGGAGTCTCCTTTGAAAATTATGATAATCTCCAGCATGCTTATTTCAAACCCTGAACCATGAATCGCATTTTACCGAAAACACAAACTTTTTCATGTTTATCTTATGGGAATCTCAAGGCCGTTGAGCCACCAAAGATTACCAGCCGATTGACGGCACCCTGCTCGATGGCACTGTTCACGCTTCACTGATTCTGTCTCCCCCCCCCCCGAGCGTCCCTTGACTGGCCTACATCGCTCGGGCAGTCAGGGCCACCAGACGTTGTTTACATCACGACTCTCTGCGCATTTACTTTTGTACGTTCAGAGACTATATATGCGGTCCTGAAGACTGCTCGCTCGAATAGGCTCGGATCGATGACACTCTACCCCCGAGCCGTGCCGTCAATCCGGTGGTCAGTGTATTATGAAAAAATTTTTGTATTTCATTTCTGGATCACTCTAATGCTTCATAACTATAATATCTATCACTTTTAACTTACAATAATATGGACTAATTTCGGACACTTTTTAAGGTTTTTGAAGCCTGTCAAAATGATGTTCAGAGGATTGACAGTTAGAATATATAATCCTTAGTATACGATATATTTTCCCCCAAACAGGAAATTTTTTTATCTAATCCGCTTACCACTCCGTTGGCAAAAAAGTAGTGCGATGTTGGGTAATTTCGGACCCACGATGTTGGGTAATTTCAACCCCACGATGTTGGGTAATTTCGGACACATTTCAATTTTTCAAATATATTCGAAATATATGTAATAATTTTATTTAAAATGTCTGCCACAAAGATCTCTGCACCACTCCCCGTACTTAAAAACCCCTACTCAATATTCTGAATACATGCATAATCAAAATAAAATGTAGGTAAGACTGTTTAGTAAGGTTTAGATTTAGACGCTATACTTTTTGCTTGTTATATTTTTCTGCTGCACGTTGAATGGTTAGTTTTTTTTTCAATCACTCACTGATAGAGCTTTATGAAGCACGTCATCTGAGTATTTAAAATAATTAGTGGTATTTTCGTAATTTTTGGATTATTGCATCACGTCCGAAATGAGCCTACAAAATTACCGTTTGTCAAATAAATCTATTGTAAAATAATTAAAACAGTTATTTCATGTAAATCAGCATAAAGTTTGTGTCAACGAATTATAGACTAAAAATAAAAAGTAGGGGAGAGTAACTCGAACTGGTTAAAAAAAGTTTTGACTTTATTAAAATTAAACATTTTACAGAAAGAATAAAAGTATTACGTACCAAATTGAAGATAAAATATTCCTTTAAGCAATACCAGTAACGAAACAAAGATTATATCAGATATTTATCCGTAATTAATCTTTTTCTGAATCATTGCACTTTTATTCAGATGAGGATTTGGGACCACGATCCGGATAATCGGGCTTTACAGCACTCACAGTGTTAATTGATCGATATTTCACTTGATCTCATGGAATAGCATTTCAACATTTTTCTTTTAAATGTTTTTGTCTTGATAAAAGTAATATTTTTAAATATATTGTAAAAAATATACCAGCTATTATCTCTATCGTACTTACTATTAAATGATGACAGCCACTTCTGCCAACTTCAAATGCTGAAAAAATCTATTAAAATAGCTAGTTCTTTTTATATGTTGGCAAAATGCGTGGGTCATTTGAAAAAATTTTCAGTGTTTTTTTCACAAATTATCCATATCGGGGAAAATGACACTACCAATAAAAACATCTTAATTACGTTGTTTGTGATAATTAAAAGTCTATTCCTGTGGAAAGTTTTAAAGCCAAATGATCCGTGAATACAAAGAAAAAGCTAAACAGTTGCAAAGAATCCTACGGCAGTAAAAATGACGAATTTATCAGAGGTAAAAAGTAACGTCTTCATGTTAAAAACATATTTTTTAATTTTTTAATTTAAAAACGGTAAATAAGTGGTAAACCGTATTATAACGCAATCTCTTTTTGATACTTTTACTTATAAAAAATTACTCCATTTCGTTTAATTCAAATATTTAGTCATTTTTACGTATAATTCAGGGCGGGAACCTATCCAGTTCGGGTCACTCTCCCCTGTATACGACATATTTTACATATCTTAGGCTAAGAAACAGTTTGTTTAAGCAAATTTGAGGAGCTTACTTTCAAAAGGGAACATATTCATAATTTGAAAAAAAATAGTTTTTTCTTCGTTTCTGATCCTAATCCCCGTGTATTTGGAGGCTGTAGTTGAGTGTTCCGGTCAAAAAGAAACATATCCTCACTTAGTTACAAAGTACGTAAGTTTTTTTTTTCAAAAAGGCTTTTTCAAAAAGGTTTTTTTTTCAAAAAACGTTTTTTTTTTTACTTCCTGAAAAATTTTTCCAAGTGGATATGTTCCCTTTTGAAAGGGAATATATTTCAACTTTTTGAAAGGGAACTCATTTCAACTTTTTGAATAATCGACGCTGCAATAAATAAATTTTTCAAAGCTTATTTTTTTATCCATTTTAACTGCTGCCCCGTCAAATTACACTGTTAAAGTGTTTAAAAAGAGGAAAAAATAACAGTTATTAAACATGATGGAAACACAACATGTAAACTGCGAAGTTTGAATGTCCGAAATAGGCCTGCTGTCCGAAATTACCCCATTATACGGTATTTTATTACAGAATCACACATTTTCTATAGAGTTTATTTGTAAAAAAAACTTTTTAAGCTGAAGAGTAACATTTCAAAACTAGCTGTGAATTCGATTTCGGGTGTTTGACGTAGTCTATATATTTTGTGGTGTTCATACCTTGAGTACTTTACTTGCTCGTTGTGATGAAATGGCAAATAGACAATTTGCTTCCTTATAGTGGAAGCATTAATTCGTTTAATAAAATTGTAAATCTTAATTTTTTTCAATATTATAAATAACCGAAATTTTTTCAATCTTCAATAAAATATATTAATATTCTAGGTCAATCGATTCGTTTCAAGTCAAGGAACCTTTTCTTTTCATGGTAGAACATCGAACAATTAAAATTTTAAAAATTACTGTAATAAAATTGTAAATTTTCATTTTTTTCAATCTTATAAATGATCTAAATTTTTTAAATTTTCATTAAAATGTATTAATATTAAAGATTAAACGATTCCTTTCGATTCAGGGAATCTTTTTTTCTCATGCATTAACTGTGAATTATGATAATGAAAAAACTTTTAATTATAAAAAACGATTTTTCAAATATTACAAAAGTTCTAGAAAAAAATCCAATGAATATTTTTTGAAATCCTTGTTTCTGATTTGAGATATTAGTGGTAAAAATAAGCCCTCTAAATTTCATAAATTTATCTGCAACCGTTCTTAAGTTATCGTGTTCACGATAAAGTGTAACATCAACACACACACACACATCCGGACAATTGTTCAGAACATCGTATTAGACATTTATCAACTGACGAACGTTTAATTAAATGAATTTGAAAATTTCGAAAATGTAACCATTACAAAGCTTCCTCTATGAGAAAGCAAAAAAAAATACGTCAATAAGTTGAATCCGGTAAATAACTACTCATTGTTGCTTTATTGTCAAAAAATCTAAAAACACTCGAAAATAACATCGCAGGTCCCTCAAGAGCGACACGGCGTTTTTTCATAATCGGATTTCTCTGAATGGAACGAACACACTTAGCCAACCGATGATCATTTCCATTTATAGGTTTTTTTTGTATCGGTTCCCGAGGGCACTCTGGTCTTGAGGGGCGGGGCGAAGGACCGGTGCCCACGAAAAAGCGTATGGCACCCTGCCACATGCGTTAATTCTGACCATTTTTCAAACTTCGTGGTTGTATAGGATTTTTTCCCTCTTTTTCTTTCTTTTTTTTTGTTAGACACCGTCGCCACCCTTCCAGTCGTGATTTCCGTTTTCCTGTTCGTTCATCTATTTCCCTATTTGGCCCAAGTCATTTTCGTGGAATGTTTACGTTTCTTATGCTCACAGAAGATGTCAACATAAAAATTCTGTGAAACAGAATACTGTGCAAAAAATAGCAATTAAGTGTTGAGTGTATTGAAAAAAAACATTTCGAAAAAAACTAAAATAAAATCATATCCTCCTGACAAAGTCAAAATCACCTTCTCCTGATACAATTTTAAACTAGGTGTGAATTCGATTTCAGATGCCTTCCCGGAGTTCATATTTTTTGGTGCTCATATCATGAGCACTTTGCTTTCTCGTCATGATGAAATATCAAATAGATAATTTGCTTCCTCATAGAGGAAGCAAAATAGACAAAAGAGTACATAATAGTAGTTTGTATTATTGTATATTGTTTTCACCATTTTTTATTTACAATATGTTCCACTAATAAATAATACAAACTTTTATGACAGGTAGTTGTCAAAAAAAAGAAGAAACCATTATCTCTCATTTTTAATTTTTCTGAAAGAAACATGTGTACATACTTTCGACCATAACTCAGTGAAAAATGAAGTTTTTTTTTACTTTTCCGATCTCATGTTAAAGCCCATATTTTTCCGAAAAAATGTGTGATTTTAGTAAATTTATAAAATAATTTTTCTGGATTTTCGGAAACTTCTAAAACACAAAAATCGTAGATTTTAGACATTATTGGCCAACTTTAGTGAAATTATGCACTTCTTTGCATTAAATTCTTTATTTTTATCTTTCAGAATATGTTAGCAACAATATACGCTACAAATTCCCGTAGATAATAATCATCAAAAGTTATAAATACATCCGGCATAAAAGAAATTTGACGTTCTTCGCTGTTTAAAACTGCAATACGCTTGCGATAGTTGGATTATTTTTTTATCGGATTCAAATTTTCAAGATAAACTACTAGCAGTATACACAAAATTTTAAGCTTCTTTTATTTTTGAAATTTAAAACAATTTTTTTTCCGTCTACCCTATACTCCACTGATGAAATTTATAAAAGTAGGTATAATCAAAACGTGTTTATCCTGAATATCTTTTACGTAGAATGTCAGTGAAGCAGTTGAGTATAGAATAGATGGATCACCTGACAATCGATGGGCGATTTTGGAAATCGATTTGTAGCCTCGAGATTTTTTTGTGTTCATTTCCTTGTATTCCCCTATCCCATGATCCAACTATACCTTCGATCATACCCCAGCCCTCTCTTGCACTTCCCCGTATACGACTATTGTGCTCGCGTGCAGTGCATTAAAACGTATTCTTAATGGGCCCTAGGACTCATTGTTAGACTCCTCTATTTAAATGCGATTTTGGTCCAACGTCCTCGGCAATGATCTGCAACTTGGCAATAGAAGGCTGGCGCTGCAGAAAAGAAAAAAAAACGTGGTAAAAAGGAAAAACTATTTCCGGCTGGATCTGAACTAGAATTTAGATTTAGAATATCTGTAGGGAGTATAGGGTATATGATGCTTTGCTAGTGGAAGCTTTTATATAAAAAGTTTTATAAAACTCTGCTCGCCTCTCCCCCCCCCCCTTCATATAACTGGGCCTCGCGCGAAGCGCGAGTAATTTGAGCGCTCCTATACTTTACAAAATTAAAATATTTTATGTGCCACATTGGCTGCGATGCTTTGCGCGCTGGGCTTATCAAAAGCTAAGCTCATTGAGTTGTCGTCGCGAGTTTGGTTCCTCGATCTTGCGAATTTTCAGCATGACGTTGTATGGTAACTGTGTAGTAGGCTTGAAGGAAGCCACAAAAAGTTTTTTTCTTCAACGAATTTGTTTTAAATTTTCCGGTACATTTCAAGAAAACGTCAAGTATTTATCTGCTAAATTTCAGGTTTTTCAAAATAATTTTTTTTCGAAATTTTGAAAAAATAACACATAAAAGATGTGCCCCATTATATTCTCTATTAGTCTCTTAAGCTTCAACACAATGTCTTTGTTTGTTTAAAAATAGGACCGCCGAATATGTTTTATACCCTTTCGGTAACACAGCCATACAAAAAAAAAGTCTGGTACTTTTGACAAGACACATGTATATACATAACATAACATACATAACCTATAAATAACCTCAAAAAACCGTACTTTGGAGTATATGATGGAAAAACATGTTTTTTTTACGGGATTCAAGCTGCTGATTTCAAAAATAGAGCCAGATTAGTTATATAACCAGGGTTGCGTACGTAATATACCTTAGGTAATTTACATAGTGTTTTACATATAAATTACGTACGTAAGTTACGTCCCTAGTTTTTTACACGCAATTTACGTTTTGAAGATGGTGACTGCGCTTATATAGAAAATAAACATAACCTAATTCTTCAATACACCAAAGACACTGACTTGCTTGAGAGCTTCTTAATTTATTAAAAAATTATTAGAGGTGGCAGGCCCAGAAATTCCTTCTCGTAAGGAGTTAAATTTTATTTTAAAGAGGGAAAATGGCAACAATTTGGCTTTTTGCCCCGGGTGCAATCGAGTGTTGTCAAATACGGCTGAAGAGAGATTAAGGAATCATAGGTATATAAAGTTCATCATTTCGAAGCTTTAAATGTTTTAACGAATATAACTATTATTTTATAAGTTATAAATTTAAAGAAAACCTTTTTTTTTAGAAAAAGATACGTTTTAGTAGAAGAAATAGGAAGAGACCACTCATTCACCACTCATTTTTAAAATTTTATAAAAAATAATTCACTTAATCTCGCACTTAATGAATTCCGGAATCAGTGAGGTTATATCATGCGCTTTTCTCTCACCCCCCGTTCAAGTCCGCCATTTTTTACGTTTATTATATTTTTACGTATAATACGTAAAATACGTATTATTTATGATTTTCTGATGACTGTACAACCTTGCACTTCGATTTGATTTTTTGCAACGCTTTCACCTTTCAGTGGAGCATTATTAGGCACGTGTAGGGTCTTCGACATAGATACACTCGATCACTTATACCTATAGTAAGATACGAAATATATAGGGGTGGTGTCAGCAGATGAACCATAAGTATGGGTCAACCCCGTACGCGAGCGTAGGTCAGCTGTCAGTTGTTTGTCCTTATAGGAGAGAGAAAGGTGCCCGCCATTGGCGAGATTCTTGCAGCCTGCAACGGCTAGCCACCAAGTACCCTCGCATCCCTGGCCACTATAGGCCAGTTTTTCATTTTTAGAGAATATACCGTGGAGCTCAAATTCCAATTTCAACAAGATTTTATTAAAACCATTACATGGTCTGATTTTTAAGTCATAAGGAGATAATAGGATAGAGATAGACTTGTTATCACACTTTGCAAAAGTTAAACTAACAAGGTGACCTTACGACGTTGTATTTTTTGTTTTTATTGATACGCTCCTGAATTATAGATACCTATTAGAGGTTTTCTGAAAAAAATCAAGAAGACCCAATTCTCAGCCGTTTTTGAGAAAAATGCATTTAAAGAATTGCGTGCGGATGGTGATGGCC
>JBAGKK010002612.1:0-12569 GCA_037177015.1 Euceroptres primus | reverse complement strand
AACGACGGTACTGAAACATATTGTATTTCAGACGCTTTTATATTCAGTATGATTGTAGTCTTTATTGTGAGAAAGATTCTTTTGCGCTATTTGCGTTTTTCTAAGGAACTATCAAGTGCGGATTATAATTTTTGTTTAAATCAAACAAATATTTATATAAACTCAAATGGATTTAATTTAAGCGAATCCTTTATCTAAATCAAACAAATTGTACCAACAAAATTATTTGTTTCGCTTACTAAGGTAGATATTTTTCATGTGTTAAAATGAAATAAATGTTTTATAAATTGAAACCAAAAATTTGTTCCTTTCAATAATATGATATCAAACAAATTTTTTTGTTTGATTCAAACAAACTTTTTTCTGAGTGTAAGATGACACTATTTTGTCATGCCATTTTAAGCTTTAAAGCCGATGTAGATAAAATTCCCTAGCAGCATGATACAGTCGGACCTGTACACATAGCCATTTAATATATGTGGTATGTTTAATTTCGACCTTTTTCATATTATGGAAATAAAGGTCAAAGAAAAATATTTTTTAATTTATACCAGGTATGTTGTTTTTCCTATTGACCTTCCGCTTCTTTACTGTCATCAATACTTATTCCTCGTCATATAGATTCGAAATTAAGAGCCTGTTTTTTATAAGACAAACTTTTTTCTACTTATTTTATTCTTGCGTTTTTTACGAAATATTGTCAACTTTTATCATCTATTATTTTTTATTTTGTTATACATTTTTCCTACCTTCTTTGTATGTTTTTTACAGATCTAATCAATATTTTTTTGACTGATGAGGGTACAAACAATGACCGAACCGTTTCAAAAAGAATTATCGCATCTTTTCTTTTGACCTTCATTTTCATGACTGGTACTTCACTACTTAATATTTAATATGTACCATATGTACAATATGTAATATGTACCATATGTACAATATGTACAATAGAGTGGTCCAAATTTTTTTTCTTCGAATTTTCATGCTCTCATCCCACTTTGTTTAAATCCATAAAAATATAAATGTCTTTTTTTTGGAAAAAAATTACATTTAGAGGTTCCGCAAGCCCCATGAACTTCAACATGTATTTCCCATAAGAAAAAAAGACGTTTTTGTAAATTTTATTCAGAATCGTCAATATTAGGTGAATCGAGTTGGAACTGAAAATTTTTCTTCACAATTAGCCATAGAATACGAATCAACAATTGCTTTTTAAACATCACCCCCATAAGTCTGTTTTATAGGGTTACAAAAAACAAAAAAAGTTAAAAATTGGGTTTTGCGAGATTTTGGCACTAATTATAATTTTTTGCGGTTTTTTTTTAAATACAAATTGTTTATAATACATGAAATATTACTCTCAATTGATAATTAGATGTTTACATGAATTGTTTAAACAATTTATTATTGTTTATAGTAATTTTCTCTTAGAATAGAATTAGAAAGTCGCGGTTTTTTCCGAATTTTTCAACTTTTCAGTTAGAGCGAGGCAATAATCAATTAAAGTTAACAGACATAATTTTTTAAACAATTTATTATTATTTTAAACAATGTTCTCTTAGAATAACGCTAGAAAATATAATTGTTTAAACAATTTATTACTACTTTTAGTAATATTCTCTTTGAATAATGCTAGAAAGATGTGGTTTTTTCTGAAATATTCAACTTTTTATCCACCTTTCGCTTAATGCAGTTTAACAAACAATTAATGCAAGTTAACAAAACATAATTGCTTAAACAATTTATTAATAATTGTAACAATATTCTCTTAGAATAATGCTAGAAAGTTGCGATTTTTAAAAAAATTTTCCATCTTTTGTCCACTTTTTAATTATAGTGAGGTAATAATTATTTCCAGTTAACAAACATAATTGTTTCAACAATTTATTATTATTTATAACAAGATTCTCTTAAAATAATGCTAAAAAGTTGCGGTTTTTTCTGAAATATCTAACTTTTTATCCACTTTTCGCTTAGAGTGAGTTAATAATTAATGCAATTTACCAGAAATAAATGCTTAAACAAATTATTATTATTTATACTATCTTCTCCCATAGTAATGCTAGATAGTTGCGGTTTTTTCTGAAATTTTTAACTTTTTATCCACTTTTCACTTAGTGAGGTAATAATTAATGCAAGCTAACAAACATAATTATTTAAACAATTGATTATTGTTTAAAATTATCTTCTCTTAGAGTAATGCTAGAAAGTTGCGCTTTTTTCTGAAATCTTCAGTTTTGCTTTGACGTTTTAGTTATGAACAAATAATAAATGAACATCAGCAAGAATCATTTTTTAAATGTACTTTTTTTCAAAGTAAAGTGTTTTTACTCTTTCAGTAGTGTTTTACAAATATGTATTAATTTAAACAAAAAGGCTATCTTACAGTAGAAATAAAAATAAAGGATGAAATAATTAGGAGTAGGTGCGAGGAGTGGGTCTACAAATGACTTGTAAAAATCTTGCTTTAAATTACAACACGAAGTTTATTGCAAAGTTTAAAAGAAAAATTTGGAATTGCACACATTTTAATATCAACCCCCTCCCCTTCCCTGAAGAAAACATGTTATCATTGATGATAATATACATATATGGAGATGAAAAAGGCCTGAAGCAAATAATTAACTTGAATTAATTATTACCTCACTAAGTTAAAAATAGACAAAAAATTGAATATTTCAGAAAAAAACCGCAACTTTCTAGCATTACTATAGGAGAAGATAGTTGTAAATAATAATTATTTGTTTAAATAATTATGCTTGTTAAATTGCATTAATTATTAACTCACTCTAAGCGAAAAGTGGACAAAAATTTGATTTTTCAGAAATAAACCACAACTTTCTAGCATTATTCGAAGAGAATATTATTAAAAATAATAATAAATTGTTTACACAAATTATTTTTGTTAGCCTGAAATAATTATTACCTCACTTTAATTAAAAAGTGGATAAAAAGTGGAAAATTTTAGAAAAAACCGCAACTTTCTAGCAAAATAAATAATAATTAATTGTTTAAACAATTATTTCTGTTAACTTTGATTGATTATTGCCTCGCTCTAACTGAATAGTTGAAAAAAAGTTGAAAAATTCGGAAAAAACCGCGACTTTCTAACTCTATTCTAAGAGAATATTTCTATAAACAATAATAAATTGTTTAAACAATTTAGGAAAACATCTAATTATCAGAAGAAAATAATATATTTTATGTATTAGAAACAATTCGTACTAAAAAAACCGCGACAAAATCATAATTAGCGCCAAGAATATTTAAAAGTAATTGTTGTTTCATATTCTGTGGTTAATTGTGAAAAGAAATGTTGAATTTCAACTCAATTCACCAAATATTGACGATTCTGAATAAAATTTACAAAAACATCTTTTTTTCTTATGGGAAATACTTGTTAAACTTCATGGAGCTTACGGAGCCTCTAAATATCATTTTTTTCCAAAAAACGGCATTTATTTTTTTGTGCATTTGAACAAATTTGTGGGGTGAGAGCATAAAAATTCGAAGACAAAAAATTTGGACTAATGCACATTCAGTGCTGCCGGAGTCGTAAAATTCGAAAAAGTGACTTTATTCTATGGATAGCTGTACATAAAATTCATTTATTACTCTAAAAAGTTCATTTATTTATTCCTATGGAGTTTCGTATGAAACGCAGCTACATTCATGTTACAGCTGGGAAGTTGCAAGTCAAATTCTTATTTTAATAATCTTGACAAATGAGCTGCAACAAAATTAACACCCGCGATTTTCTGTGTCAAATTCAAAATTGCCCAAAGTGCAATTTTCAATATTTCATTTCATATTTCACATCAAATTTGCCAAAAGAAATAAAGTTTCGTGAAGTTTCTGAAAATGATAAATTGCAAGTTGTATAAAAAAGTGGAGGGTGGAAAAGAAAGAGGGAAAAATATCAGGAGGCAGCCTGCAGAGAGGGGTTCTTGTTTCTGAGGAAGCAATTTGATTCATAGTGGCTGTTGCCGTAAGTTCCCATTTAAGTGGCAGGAGTGCGACTGTCCCCAAGTTTCCTAGAACAAACGTTATACTTGGCACGGGCATCAATGTCCATTAATGTCCATATGTGCCGAGATATCTATACCACATACCGTGGAAAGTCTAGACGCGCATAAAGGGGTTGTTGGTGGATCGGATGGTGGTCTGGCAAACGTTGCTCACTTCAATGGAATTGGCTGCATCAATACCAATTAATTAGCCGGCAAACTCCGTAGCCCTGGCGGTCAGCGGCCACTGAGTAATTTCATTAGTAAAGAGTCGAGAGCCGACGAATAAATAAAGTCGAAATCGACGGCAACCCACAAGATCGTCCGTATTACGATCCTATTGCTCGCTTCAAACGTCAACTTTACTTTCTTCAAATCCGCTTAACCACTACATCCGCTTTTGGCCATTAATATACAGATATCATGTATAATACTGATATGGCTACAGTTCACTTTCAGAGAATAAACAACATTTCCTCAGAGTATTTTCATTATTAGCTTAAGACTATTGAATCATAACCACGCCAGCTAATTCGGAAATGAGCCTTCATACATATGCACGAAAAATAAGATGAACCTATCACGAAAAAGGATCATCGATCCGCATAACTAATATTTACACAGAATATCAAATCGTCGCAGATTAATTTCAAAAACAATTGAAAAAACATCGGAAAAATATCCATTTGTTTTTGGATAAAAGTGTTGCAGCTCAAATTGATCCAGTTTTTGGATCATTTTGAAACCTCCCGATTCACTATGTATTCATTTGATTTAACTGACAATTCTCTATTAAACTCCTTTCATTTTCGCAATTCTAATTATATTATTTTTTATTAACCTGTATTTATATTTAAAATCGTCTGATTTAATTATCAAAAAGATGGTATTGTATGTATCAAGATTCGAGGTAGTGAATCGCCGCCAAGTAAAAAAAAATCCGCGAATATATTTTCTTGAACGAACGTCGTTTTTTGGACCTGTATTGGACACATCAGACAATTGTTCACCGATTTGAATCAAACCTTTTAGAATCAAGAAAAAATCGCTAAAAAATAAGTTCTGTGCATACAGATTATTCATATTATGAAAACTGAATTTAGAAGATTCTGCAAACTGAAAAATCATTGATTAGACAGACCTACATCCTACACTAGTGAACCGATTGGCACTAAAATTTAAAGAGAAGTTTTCAGGTGAATTTCGCGATACTTATTTCAGAAAATTTCGATTTATCAATTATTTTTAGAAATTTTTCAATATTTATGAAAAAATACGAAATTTTATTAATTGAACATACTTACAACCTACACTAATTAGTAATAATAACATTTGCAGAATCAAACGTACAAAGTGTTAAACAAAATCAAATTTTAAAATACATATATGATGCAACAAATAAAAACATAAAAATATACAATAAAAATTCAATGTTATAAGTGCAGTATCTAATAATTACAATTCAAAAGTAAAGCATTTAAGTTTACTAAGGAATGAAAAATCAAAGTGGTTCAAAATTCAAGGAATTGATAAAAAATTAAATAAGTGGCCAAAAGGTGCCAAAAATATTAATATTTTATATTTATTTTAATAAATAATTTTGTTGATAAAAATTAAAAGAACATTAAAATATTTTTAAACTTTCATCTTGAAAGTTATTAATTTTGTGTCAATTTACTACTGTGAAACTTGATAGTATACAAGAAGGAATAAAATCGATATATAAAATTATATTTATGTACTATGTTGTATGGAATAGTAATTATATATTACAACCTATGCAAATTATATTATTATAAATTATATTTATAATTTATAATTATAAATAATCATAAATACATATATGTAAAATTCTTGGAAAACCCCCAAGAATCCACCGACCAAATTTGGGCAAATACAATAAAATTTTCCTTTATAAATCCAAAAAAAGGAGTCCAACCAAAAGAACCCACAAAAATAAAAAAGAAGAAAGAAAAATGAGAAGGCAACCAACCAAATCCCCTTCCTTCTCTTTTTTTTATTTCTTTCGTCAGGGGAGGAAGGGGATTTGGTTGGTTGCCTTCTCATTTTTCTTTCCTCTTTTTTATTTTTGTGGGTTCCTTTGGTTGGACCCCTTTTTTTGGATTTATAAAGGAACATTTTATTTTATTTTTCCCAATTTGGTCGGTGGATTCTTGGGTTTTTTCCAAGAATTTTACATATTAACTTGATTATTGAACGTTAAATAGGATTTTAAATTTAATTTTTATCTAATTTAAATTTCTTAAATTTTAAATACATATAATTATAAATACATAATTTATAATTTTGTAAATTATATTATTATAAAAAATTATACCCATAATGTCTTGAGTATTTAATAAATTATAGTACCTCGAAAAAAGCGTTTTATTAAATATAAATTTTAATCTTCAACTCAGGCAGGCAGTGCAACTTTAAGACACACAGAATCGGTCGTCTTCGAAATGTTGTTTTTCAAAGGAAATAAGAAGACACGTATTTTACCGTTTTAAGAAAAAATACATTTTCGCGAAGTTATGAGTATTTGAATTTCAAGCTTCTTTTTTTAAAAAACACAACATTTTTCTTTAAACTTTTATAACTTTAGACTCAATTAAGTTATTTGAGTTTTTCGTCCTGATTATGGTGAGGTTTATTGGCCTCTTTCAAAATCCGCTAGAATATTAAAAAATATTGAAAATTCGCAAAATGGCGACGGTTTTTCGGAAAAAATTAAAAGACGATTTTCTCAAAAACTCCAGCTTGTTTTTTGCCCAAATTTTTTTGCTATATTGGTACTCGTATGATGAAGAAAATAGATAAGTTTCATGCGGGCTAAACTACTTTTGTGAGTAAAAGAATTTTTTTTATGAAATCGAATTTTCGAATTTTTCTCTCAACTGATACGAAAAAATATCAACAAAAACTTTTGATGCTTTAAAAAAGTTCTACGCAAAAGAGCGCTTACTCTTTTATGATATCTTGCGTCGTTTGTGAGGAAAATTCGAAAATGTGATTTTGTAAAAAAGAAATTGTCCTGGTCTTAAAAATGATTTGGCCAATATAAAACTCGCTGGATAATTTCCTTATGTAGACATAAATTTTTAAAAAATATTTGATAAAATTAAGAAGCTGGGTTTTTCGATGAAATCGCCGTTTTATGTTTGCATAATTCAAATAAAAAAATAAGATCGATTATTTTGTAAAACACATCTTCATTTTTTCAAATATTTTTCAAAAATTTATTTTTACATAAGGAAACTATCCAGCGAGTTTTATGTTGGCCAAACCATATCTGAATTCAGGACAATTTCTGTTTTTACAAAATCACATTTTCGAATTTTTCTCACAAACGATGCAAGCTATCATAAAAGAGTAAGAGATCTTTTGCGTGGAACTTTTTTTAAGCACCAATTTTGTTGATATTTTTCGTATGTGCCCTTAGTTGTGAGAAAAATTCGAAAATTCGATTTTATTTAAAAAATTCTCCTGTTTACAAAAGTCGTTTAGCCCGCATGAAACTTATCTATTTTCTTCATCATATGAGCATCAATTTAGCAAAAAAATTTGGGCAAAAAACAAGGTGGGGTTTTTGAGAAAATCGTCTTTCAATTTTTTCAAAAAAACCATCGCTCTTTTGCAAATTTTCAATATGTTTTTAAATTTTTTGGCGGATTTTGAAAGAAGCCAATAAACCTCAACAGAATCAGGAAAGAAAACTCAAACATCTTAATTGAGTCTAAAGTTATAAAAGTTTAAAGAAAAATGTTGTGTTTTAAAAATAAAGTTTAAAATTCAAATACTCGTAACTTCGCGAAAATGTATTTTTTCTCAAAACGGTAAAATATGTGTCTTTTTATTTCCTTTGAAAAACATATTTCATAGACGACCGATTCTGTAACTTGAAGTTGTACTGCCTGCCTGATTTGAAATGGATTCGGTGTATTAAAAAAAAATTGAAATCTCACCCAAAACATCTAAGGTGCAAAAAACTCCGCCAAGTAAAAAGTTAATAGTACCAAGTTATATTAATGAATATAACATTTTATAAATCAGTTATTATTATTTAAGTACATAAATAAAAAATTAATAAACTCAAAAAACTTGTAATAAAAAATTTTTTCAATTAAGTTTTGTGCACATTTTAATCACATTTTTTAAAATTATGCATGCATTTTCTACTATATTATTTTTCCTGACGATGAAGTCTTATAAATTGGCTTCGAAACATGTCGGAACGCTATAATAGCATTAATTTTATGCTCCTATATCTGTCTCTAAGGAGCCAAAAAATTTGGACTTTAGGAAATTGGCATTTTGTGCTGACCATTTTGTGTAAAGTTATACAATTTGATTTGTAAGAAGTGGAATTTTTTTTATCTTTTATAAAAAAATTATAAAAACTTGGCGAGATGTTTTTTGTTTTTTATAACTATCTCTCAAGTTTTTATAGTTTTTTTCATATTACCTACATTGAAAATCCGACTTTCGATGCCTGTACAGCGGGGCTAAAGTAGCAATTTCAACCCTAGGGTTGAAAGTAAAAAACAACTGACAGAAATTGCTTAGCGACGGAGTCACATCACGAATTGCAGTTTCTGTCAATGTTTTTTACTTTTAACCCTACGGTGGAAACTACTACTTTCGCCTCGCTGTACAGGCATCGAGTCAAATTTTCAATTTAAGTGTTATGAAAAATTTTATACGTGACTTGGGGAGAAGCAACGATGTCAACTCGTTGAAATCGTTGCCTTTCTCCCCTAGTTACGCAATATACTATTTTTTTTAGTCTTAATTTTAAAAATTTTTTATTACAAGTTTTTTGAGTTTATTAATTTTCATTGCTTAAATAATAGGAACCAATGTAAAAAATATTATATTCATTAATATAACTTGGTACTGTTAATATTTTACTTGGCGGAGTTTTTTGCACCTTAGATGTTTTGGGTGATATATATATAAAGAGAGAGGGGGGGGAGAGAGCGAGAGAGAGGGGATTCTTTATAAGAAATGGAGGATGACATATAGGATTTTTGATTAAGAATCTTGTCAGGAAAAGAAGATTATATATGTTAAAATTTACATTCAGTTTCTGTTCGTGCCATTCCGTTCGGATAGGTTGGACGTTATGGGCCATTTTCATTACCTCCACTTGTCGAATTTCATTGAATTTCAGTGTGTTATTATGTGGCGGGATCTTCTTCATAAATAAACATGAAAAGGCACCGCAGGACAATGGGGACAATGCAAAAACGTCAGGAAAACTCAGATGGATTCGGATTACCGTCAGGGGCAATCGGAAACGAGAATGAGGGTAGAATTTAAGTACGGACATATAAAGGGAATTACTCTGTGACGACATCAAATGTTACGCCGTACGGTTCAGTTTTTATATATGCTCTCCGATTTAATGACTCGTTATTACGCGGGCCGGCCTCCAAACCAAAAATGAAATTGCTAAATCAGTTAATTCCGAACACAAAGTAGAATTTTATTTCTGTGATTTTATAGGATGTATTTTATATTGTATATGCATACTGCATATTTTATTCTATCTCTTTTCATTTTATTTACTTTATAATGTAAATATACCCCCTATGCATTTTCATCAGTCTGCATTTTCCCAAGAATTTGCATGCGTCATTGTTCATGCAGCACAGGTCTTCAATTAAAAATTTTATCGTCAGAGAGAGGGTTTATGACAACACTTTAAAGTAATCATATCCAGTTTCGGTTTTACGATTATACATATTCTTGTCAATAATTAACTTCATTTATACTGTATTTTAATCTGAAATATGTATGCAAATCACAGTGAATCCCGAGGTATCACTTTCAAGATTTTGATACTAATATGATGCAAAATAAAATTATATAATTCAAATTTGCTTTCAAATATAAACTTTATATTTAAAATTTATACTTTTTGCTTTATAGGTATTATATTTTCAAAATAGCGAGCGCAATTTAATATTATATTATATAAAACAATGGATTATATTATATAAAACAATGGATATATTTTACCCCAATGTCCGAATAACTTTCTTTCATAACACTTGTATTTTCATAACCATAACACTTGTATTTTTAAAGAAGTAAAGTTGTCAGAATAAAATATTATACAATATAAAATATTGTATAAAATACAAAAATTCCTCTATGTGATAAAAATTCTCAATTTCTCAATTCCTTAATTATAACAGCAGTTCATTTTCCTTTACTTTTTCTGGTAACAGGAAACAGTCTTCATTAATCTCTGTAGTGCATAATATACACTTCCGTAGTTAATTCAGGAAATTTTTCCGCCCTATCCTTTTTCAATTTTATAAAATCAATACTATAATGAGCACAAATCTTTTACAGAGGCATACTACCTACTTATTTTCTCATTATAAGGAAATATTCTTTATTAAGCTTTGCATTATCCATGGACTTTAAATTCGACTTCTAAATTTAAATTAAGTTTTACTTATTGTTAGTAAAAAGTCAACCTAACTTGCAATTATTTAAACCACCTTGAATGTTCTTCCTCAGAAGTATATATACCTATACATTTTTTTAATCGGTAAACACAACTTGTTGCGAATTTTCGAACCTTTTTAGCAAGACTCTCACAAGGGCAGTGTTTGAATATGAAGAGAAGGGTGACGATCATAACCATCGAGCACCCCTTGAAAATGGGGTGAGAGGCTCTGACGTAATCTCCAAAAGTCGTCGGATTAACGCTCTATCCAGAAATATAGCTCGCACAGGGCCATCCCTATGAACGAGTCTAATCCGGCATAACGTCGTACATTAAAACCGAGTAAAACATTTATACCCCCGTTTGCGAAAGGTGACCTTCTCGTTATCGATACACTGCACTATACTGCAAAATGTCTGGCTCCATGCAACAGCCATTAGGACACGTGAACGTTAAAAAATAAATTGTCCTTAAACGGAAAAGGGATCCTTGAATGAAGCAAATTGGAGTCAAAGTCCCTGATGATGATAAGAAAGTAGTTAAGATAGAAACTTATCTCCTCCATTCTGGTTTTACTGCATGAAGATATAACTTTTGAATGGATCTAATTTTCGCAATTTCAGGATTATAACATTTAATAGCATTATTATTAATTTTTTCCTTTATCTTTCTGTCACAGGATGCAATCGAACTGTTAGAAATTCAGTTGGATGGATCCGCTGGACCGGACGAATGGGAAGATGCGTCGTGCGAATCAAGGCACCTTTAAGAGATCCCCAGGTTTGGAATTCTATTATTCAAATATTAAATATGATATATGGATATTAAATTCATTAAACTTAAATCCAATAAAAATTCCAATTATTTTATTTTTAATATCCTTTTGATCCTCTTTTTCTATTATTTGTAATAGTTAATGTATATTTTTGAAAAATAGGAATCTTTGATATTGAGAAGTTTATATCTGACTCGAAAACAATTTCTTGCGAAATTCCAAATGTTCTCGTGAAACCAGAACAATTCCAATCTAGGTCCAACGCCGCGCCATTCATGGAGTCATGTGGTGTACCCAAAACGTCCTAGCCAATTGTGAGCTGGAGACAAACGAAGTTCTCTTCGAAAGTGACTTCGTATCGATTTCAGTAATTTAGAACCTGCCTTCTGGCTTATTAAATTTACAGAGGAGTAACTAAAGACAGGATTAAAAGACCAAGATTAATCTGCCATTAGAAAAAAACGCAAATTAAAATTTGAAGAAATTGTCATTTGATAATTTTAGTTTTGTTTGGTTTTAGTTTTAGAGGTTTTAGAGGACATTTTAGTTTGTTTTATTCTAAAGTATTTGATTCTAAATTAAATTAGTTTAATTGATTCTAAACCCTTTCCTATAATGAATTATATTGTCACCAAATATTCTACTTATATTTTGAATTCCTTTACAAATTTTGTTGCAGGTGATCGAACTGCGAATAAGAAGACTGCAAGTAGGTGTTTTAAGAAATTCAAAATGCGAAGGGGCTTACGTGCAGCTTTCTGAGGATACTGAGGATTTAGAAGATGATTCAGGACGATACTGTGGCCACGTTACAAGAAACACAACCAGGTATTAAATTTATCTGAATTATGAAGAGAAAATTTACTACAAAAACAATTTCTAATTGAATATGTTTAATTCCTTCCGATGAATAAAGAATAAAAAACAGGAGAATTTCGCTTTCATCTAGAATAAGAAATTCTCCATGTCAGAAACCGAGTGCGAAACTTCTTCCTGACATGACTATGTGATTTTCGAGAAATTCTCATGACAAGTTTACTTTGGCAGACGGCGACTCAGGCTCTTTGTAAATAAAAATATAGTAGTTCGCTATTAGCTGACTTCAGAGAAAGAAACCGGTAATGCTTACACGATGAACCGCGACGTGACCTTTACCTACCGCAGGGCTTCTGAAAACAAAATCCACTCGAAATTTGACCGGTTTTTAAATTTAAACAGTTCACTCTCTTTTTATGCAGCTGCAGTCGAGGGGCTATTCACTCTCGTATTTAACGTATGAAATCATTTTGAAGCTGTGTCTATAACGTAAACTAATGCTCGG
>JBAGKK010002601.1:0-12569 GCA_037177015.1 Euceroptres primus | reverse complement strand
GTGCGGGGGAACGTGAACTTAGCCCCCAATTTTGAAAAATCCATTTTTAGAGTATTTATACCCCGGAACTATTTCTAGAAGTTATCAGGAACTGTAGAACTATTCAAAAGGATGTCAGAATTCTAAAAAAATTTGAAATTTTGAAAGTGGGGGCCAAGTTCACACGCATCACTTTTTATTTATTATGGTTGAAAATTCATTTACTTTTGGTTGAAAATTTACTTATTTTAGTTGAAAATTCCCTTATTTTGGTTGAAAATTCATTCAGATAAGATAGTTGACTAAAACTCCATCTAAAATAGTTCAAGTTTTTTATGATAGTGTACAATAGAAGTTAGAAAGGCCTTCCTTACGGTTTGAAGTTAAACTTAAAAAAATCATGACTTTTTAGAAAATCATGGTAATAAATTGCATAACTTTGATCCAAAATAATTGACTTCCTTTTTGTCGATGGCTAACATGAAATTGGAAGGAAGATATTTATGGCTATTACTTTACACCCCCCCCCCCATTGTTTTTATTTCACATTTTGTTTTACTATACTTTTAAATTTTTTAAAAGTTTTTTTATCTCTTGTAAGTACATTATTCAGTCGGGTAAAATGATAAACGAGTGAAAAAAAACCATCAAACTGAGTAGAAAACTTTAGTCCTTTGTTTGCTAGTGAGTTAAATTTATTTACTTGAACAAGGTAGAAAATTTATAGAGTATATATTTTTAGCAAACGACGAATAATTGTCGCTAAAAGATTCTTGACTTTCTAATGAAAACGCCTTTGGAGTATTAGTTTCGCAGCTATTTGATAATAATAAAAGTTCAAGGACAAAACACCTACGTAATTTAAATGATGTTATGAAGTGATGCAATTATTGTGTCCATCTTTTATCTCATCGCATATGTTTCATACAATTTGCACCCATAGACCTTATCGTTTTTACCAACAGCCATTTGATAAGAAAATTTCACACAAAATAGTAACATTTAATAACTTGACTGTGAACATTTAATGTATTTAAATGTTAAATTTTTTATTTTGTGCGAACTGAATTTTATTATCTAAATGGCTGACCCCGCGCAGTTTTCTTCTTAAACTTTCTATATAAAATCGATATAAAAACGTTACATTTTTATTTTACAATGAATTAGTTAAAGTAAAGCCTCCAGCTCTTTATGTGGTTTGCATTTACTCACACTTATTTCGCACGTGCGCGAACATGTTTTCTATGTTTGCAGATAATACTTAGTACATACTTGTCAGTAATACAGGTATAATCTAGTATATGCAATTTTTAAATCTATTGAACATGAGTATACGTTTCTCAATAATTCTCAATGTTGCAATTCCGTGTATAATAATACTATTATGAAAAACAGCTATCATTAAATAAAATAATTTAGAGACTAAAAACTGAGTCTATACTTATGGAATTATAACGTATCAAAGCATAATTAGATTCTCGTCAAAGTAAATTGAAAAATTTTTGGTCTTACATTGCTGTATAATTTTTTTAGACTTTTATTTCTTTAATTAAATTGCACTAGAATAATTGCATTTTTGGATGATAATTTCGGGTAATTCGAAAATTGCTATATGTATAAATTTCTTACATGCAGCCAAAAGACGTCGGACATTCGGGAATACTTCCCCGATATCTTTATCTTACATATTATTTTTAAAAAGCGCAAGTCGTATGTAAATTCAGTAACATAATCACAAGAATATTCGTTTCGGTTCGTTTTACCGACGACGTTTGTAGAATTCCGATTCCAGAGAATATCTCGTTTTACTAGGTCGACGTTTGACCTCCGTGCAGTCACTTGGTTGGAGAAAATCACGGACGCTGTAGCGATTCGGTGAATGTATGCACACGTTCGTCTGCTTTTCTGCACGTAGGCTCGATCGAACTACCACTTCGTAAAATAGCAAGATAAAGGGTGGGGTGATGTGGGACAGGGTCGGCTATGTACAAAAATTACGCGTCGTTTGACGTAATTATCACGTCGACACGTGGCGCAGAAAAACAATCTTCACACGCAATATAAGTACGCAGATACTATATGTGTACCTGTTATCCTAAGTGGTGGTGATTTTAAAAGTTCAAATGTCTAAAGCAGCATTAGAATGTTGTCCATTGGACTGCGTAGAAGTTGGGCCATTCGAGAAAGTGTGACCCAACCCAGGAGTGACATTCAACTTGGATTTTAATAGTACTTTTTTCGTTAATGACTATACTTTCTTTCTGGTATCAAAATATGAGGCTGAATTGACCCATCAGATTAGTAGAATTAATTCAAAGATTGCAAAAACTTGTCTAATTTTTGTTCTGAAAAATTCAAAACAAATAGAGAATAGAAAACTGGGTGGTGTGATTTTTGTTGCATCTCATTGAAAGAAATTATTAGGCAATAATTTAGAGTATTTCAAAAAATGTTTTTGCCGCCTTTAATTCTTGATTTTTCACTCGAAAGCGAGTAAACGCGATTACTTTTAAGGGTAGGTAAAAGTTGCATAAGACGGGCCACCCTTAATATTTTTGTATGAAATCATTATATTCATCACTTATGTATGAAGATACATGCTCAGCAGAACTCTAGTTGTTTTGAAATTGTTTCTTTCTGTATTGGAAGTAAATTAACGAAAATAGAAAGGAAAAATTATTTTTGTACATTAGAGAACGAACTTTCACCTATTTTAGAAGTTGTGATTTAATAACTTCTAATGATTTGAAAGAGTAAGTTATTTTTTTATAGATAATTTTGTAAACTTTGCAATTGCTACTTTATTAATTTTTATGCTGTTGAATAAAAATATTTTAAAAATTGTGAACATGCGAAATGCCTAAGACGGGCCCCGGTTAGGCTAGAAAACTGCAGATAAAAGCGTAATCTGCTTTATCTATGAATAACCGACGGCACACCGAAAATACGTCAGATATTTAAATTTTCCGTCATAATTAGCACCTTTCCTCACCTTTTTATTTCTGTTTGATCATGAGCTGTCATAAATGTACAGAATATGTTTAAACAATACGCTACGAATAAAATTTATCAATGACAAGTGTTCAATAACATCATTTTTTACGGTTTTTAAAAGATACCCGTCTTAGGATACCGATTTGCCTAAGAAGGGAAAAATACATGTTTTTCAACATTAAAATTTATTGTCTTTTTAACATTTTTTTAACTTTTAAGCGTATGAACTTTGTAAAGCAAAGATTAAATTATATCAGTAATCGCTTTTGATTTTGAAGTTTCTTAGAATTGAACATTTTCGGAAAATATGGAAGGGGGTCTTATGCAACTTTCCATCTCACTGAAGTTCGCAACGTTTACAAAAAAAAAAACGCAAGAAAAAATCTTTTTTTTTTTGAAACGCACAAAACCTAAAATTTTATCACTGATAACGGTTTCATTTGATGTTCAAAGAAATGTTCAAAGAAAAGGGATGAAAAAAGTTTCATCCCTCCAGCACAAAAGGATCACCCCGTTTTTCAACCCCTAAGACTTCTAAAATTCACGAAAAATACCCTGACAGACCTAAAATTTTATTACTGTTAATGCTTCCATCCGAAGATACACAAACAAGTTACTTTCCCCTAGCACAAAAGTATCACCCCCCTTTTTCAACCCCTAAGACTTAAAATTTTTTTAAAGAAATTTGCCGAAAATACCCGAACTGCCAGGCCTAAAATTTTATTGCTCCAAATGCTTCTATTTGATATCTGAAGAGTGAAGACACCTAAAAAAGTTACATCCCCCTGAGACAACAGGATCACCCCGTTTTTCAACACCTAAAACTTAAAAAATTCACGAAAAATACCCTAACCTCGAGACCTAAAATGTTGTTGGTAATAATGGTTCCATTTGATGTTCAAAGATGCGTGAAAAAATTACATCTTGCTAGCACAATAAGCTCATCCCATTTTCTACCCCCAAAAAATTTAGAAATTTTTAAAAATTATCCTAATCTCGAAACTTAAAATTTGATCGATGCTCTTGATGACAAAAGTCTTCCTAAAAAGTTTCATCCCCCAAGTTTGTGTATTTTTGACCAATTTTTTGTGAATACTTAAAGTCTTAGGGGTTGAAAAAGGTTGTAATCCTTTTGTGCTAGGGACATGAAATGGAACCATTATGAGCAACAAAATTTTAGGTCTCGAGGCTAGGGTACTTTTCGAGAATTTGTGAAGTTTTAGGGGTTGGAAAGCGGAGTGTTCCTTTTGTTCTAGGGGGATGTAACTTGTTTGTTCATCTTTGGACATAAAATGGAAGCATTTGCATCAATAAAATTTTTCATCGCGCCTCTATTGAAACTTTGAGTTTCGGTACCTGTAGAACGGGTTGAAACACGGTGTTTGCATCCCTAGGGTTGAAACACCGTGTTTCAACCCACTCTACAGGTACCGAAAATCGAAGTTTCAATAGAGGCGCGATGAAAAATAATATGTATCTCTCGGAATGTAACACAACGATCGCAACTCGTTTGAAACTTCACACTCGTTGAAATCGCTGTGTTTCATCCCTTTTAATGCAAAATACTATTACGTCTTACCTACTAAAATTTTACCTAACCCTACTAGTTAGGGTATTTTTCGTGAATTTTTGAAGTCTTTGGGGTTGAAAAAGGGGGTGATCCTTTTGTTCTAAGTGGATGTAATTTTTTTGTGTGCCTTTGACAATCCAATGGAACCATTATGAACACTAAAATTTAAGGACTCGAGGTGAGGGTAGTTTTCGTAAATTTTTTTAATTTTAGGGATTGAAAAACGGGCTGATCTTTTTCTGCTGGGAGGATGTAACTTTTTTGTGTGTCTTTGGCATTCAAGTGGAACCGTTATTATTAGAAATAAAATTTAGGTCTCGAGGTTAGGATAATTTTCGTGAATTTTTGAAGTCTTAGGGGTTGAAAAACGGGGTGATTCTTTTGTACTAGAGAGATGTAACTTTTTCTTGTGTCTTCGCCAATCAAGTGGAATTATTATTAGCAATAAAATTTTATGTTTTGAGGTTAGGGTGTTTTTCGTGAATTTTTGAAATTTTAGAGGTTGAAAAAGGGGGTGATCCTTTTTTTCTAGGGGGATGGAATTTTTTTGTGTGTCTTCGGACATCAAATGGAACCATTATGAGCAATAAAATTTGAGGTCTTTAGACTGGGGCATTTTTCGTGAATTTTTGAAATCTTAGGGGTTAAAAAGGGGGTGATCCTTTTGTTCTAGGGAATAACTCAACGATGAGTGTACAATATAAATGTGACGGCGACGGATTTGAAGATTGAATTTAAAAATAGATATTAAACAAAAGTAAGGAAATAAACAAAAATACACATAATTAGATGTGGTCTAATAACAGAAATACTGTAAATATAAGTACGCTAATATACATTTACTTAAATGTAATAATATACATTTACTTAAAATACATTTACTTAAATATAAATTTACTTAATATACATTTACTTAAAAGTAAATACATTCATGTGCACGCTAATATATGTTTTAACTCAAGGATTAAATGGAAACCATTTAATCAAAATGGCAATCAAATAGAACCATTATTTTAGGTCTCGAAGTTAGGGTAGTTTTCGTAAATTTTTTTAATTTTAGGGATTGGAAAACGCGTTGATTCTTTTGTGCTAGGGGGATTTTGTGTGTATTTGGCAATCAAATGGAACGATTATTAGCAATAAAATTCTAGATCTCAAGATTAGGGCAGTTTTCGTAAATTTTTTTAATTTTAGAAATTGAAAAATGGGCTGATCCTTTTGTGCTGGGGAAATGTAACTTTTTTGTTTCTCTTTGGCATTCAAGTAGAACCATTATTAGCAATAAAATTTTAGGTTTCGAGGTTAGGGTATTTTTCGAGAATTTTCTCTGGGAGGGGGGGGGGGGGTGAAACGTTTTTGGCTCTCTTCGAACATCAAATGGAATCATTAGCAACAACGTTATAGTTCTCATACGTTTTTTAAAAAATTTATTTCTTGCGCTTTTTTGTAAACGTTAACTTAAATTCGTTAAGTTCGCGTTTTTTTTTGTAAATGTGAACTCAAATGCTTTTTAAGAGAAGCTATAGGTATGTGGAACATTTCCGTACCTTTGGCTTCTCTTGAAAATTCATTTAAATGAATAATTTACGAGAAAACTCGGGGAATATAAATTACCGACATCTTGGTCTCGTGGCCACCTTGGTACATACCCTTAAAGGTATGATTTGTAATTTTTTTAACGAATGGATCTATAAAGACGTCTTTATATCGGGGATGGCTTAAACTTTTTAAATGCGTGAAATAACCCCGCAGGCTGATTCTCGTGGGTAATGACTGACGTAGCCCAGAATTGAACCCTCCGCATTCTCCGGAGCTAACGAGCTTTCGCAGGGACCGTTTTGTTTCGTCAATTTCGCACGTGTGCAAGCTGATCTTTTGGCAGCGCGAGAGAAAAGCCGCAGTTGGAGCTTTTTCATTCTCGTTAACGGTAAACCCACCGCTTCCAAAGACCCTACACATATACCTGACCGCAGAGAATATATCCTCCTCACTTTCCCACCTTTACCCCATTTTACACTTTATTTAAACCATATACTCGTGTTAACACCCACGCATTTATCATCCTTAAAATGATTTTAAAGATATCTTAACTCTTCATCCAGGTTTAAAAAAAATTTTAGTATGTTTGTTTATACATGCTAAGTATACACTTTTCAATGATAAATAAGCTTGAAAAATATTATAAGCAAAATATTTTCTGTTTCCTTTAGCAGGTTTGCCTGCGAGTCATCTTTTTCGTTGAAAATAGAAATAATTTTTTTTTCAAATTTCGTTCACCGGTGAAACTTACTGCCATGCTGAAATATGACCTTGTTTGTCACGTTCTAAAAGTTTATAATTTGAAAATCGTCCAAAATCTACAAAAAACTTTCAAAATTTCCTAAAATCCTACAAAATCTTCAAAACTTACTTGAAATCTGTTAAAATTCTTCAGAAAATTCTGCTCTATCCCATAGCTTTCCAAAATACTCTAGACTCTTTCAAGATCCTCCAAATTCTTCTCAAATCTTCCATATAATTTTTTAACATTTTTCGAATTTGTTAGAATTTTCGAGAATTTCACACTGATCCATAATTTTGCAGACTCTCAGAGTCCTCTCAGTCTTCTAACATTTCTTCAATATCTATTTTAATTTTTCAAAATACATCTCGTATTATAAACTGTTCCAGAATCTTATAAGATCCTCTCAAATATTCTGAACTTTTTCATATCCTTCTAGAATCTTTTAAAGGTTTCCAGAAGTCTTGAGTATCTTTTAGAATCCTCCAAAATCTGCAAAAGGCACCCGAAATTTTCTCAAATCTTTTAGAATCTACAAAATGTATCTGAAATCTCTAAAAATTCTCCAAAATATTCGAGACTGTTTCAGAATCTTCTGTAATCTTCTAGATTCTTCGGGATTCTTCCATAATCTTTTACAGTGTTTTGAGTTTCCCTATAATAATCTTAAAAAATCTTAAAGAATATCCTAAAATTCTTTAATATTCTACAAAATATACTAGTGTGTTCCAGAATCTTCTAGAATCCTCAAGAATATTCTATACTTTAGAATTTCCAGAATTCTGTAGAATCATTTAGAACCCTCTAAAATCTACAAAAACTCCTATAATTGTGAAGAATTCTTCTATACTCTTTTCAGAATCTTTCTAATATTCTAGACTTTTTGAAAATCTAGAAAAAAAAATCTTGAAGAGACTAGAACTGGAAGATTTAAAAAGTTTATGGCAGAGTTCAAAAGATTTTTGAGGATTCTAAAAGATTCTATAATAAGGTAGAATATTTTTGGAAATTATAATATATTTGGGATGTATTTGAAAATTTTGGAAGATTTTAGAAGACTGAAAAATTCTGCATACCTCTGTAAGAGTTTAAAATATTCTGGAAGATTTTCTTAGAAGGTAGTATTTTAGAAAACTTTGGAAGAATTAACCCGTAGCAAATCTGGCACTAAAGGGTTGAGAAGCCTCTGGAAGATTCTAAAAAATTCAAGGAAATGTAGAAAATTCTAAAGGATTTTAGGGGATTTCAGAAAATTGAACAAATCTACAAGTACCTGGAAAATTCGAAATAAGGAATTCTAAACGATTCTAAAAGGTTGTCGAAAGCTTAGAGGATTTCCTGAAGGATTTTATAAAAGAGAGAGAGATCCAAAGATTTTGAAAGTTTAGAAATTTGTAGAGTATTTTTGAGATTCTAAACAGGAATCGACAGATTTTTGAAGATTTTTTGTAAGATTCTGGAGAATTGCAGCAGAATTTTTCGGAAATTTAATTTGTTGAAAATTTAAAAATTCGTCAGTTTCATAATTGATAATTCGGAAATCTAACCAAAATTTGTTGGTCCTTTTTGGATGTTCTTGAAGTTCTGAACGTTCAGATGAACGAATTTTTTTTCTTGACTCAAAGTTATCTTAAAATATTGTTTTAATTACAAATAAAAAAAGCATCATGAGCTTTTTTATCATTACATTAGTTTCTTTGATAATAAACCAATATTTTAGAACAAATTCGAGTTTAACATGAAATCAATTTAACATTTCGTTCATCTGAACGTTCAGAACTTCGGACACATCCTTTTTGGTCACTTTTTTGAAATAAAAAAATGGTCACTTTTCCACTTTTTTTCAATTAAACGTCACTGGCAGGCCTGTTTTAGCTAAAGTTGAAAAATATTCTTCAACACAGAAAGAAAAGTAGAAATGGATCAAGAAAATATTTTCTTAAATGTGAAATCACAGTACCATATTTTCTCAACCGAAGTAAATTTTTCTCAAGATAAATTATTGAGTTTGGTTATTTAAGACAATAACATTTCTTGATTTTTCCTACTTTTTTCAGTGAAAAGAAAAAACGTTGGCCTAAAAGTCTCAAATCGTCAATAAACATTACATTGATGTTGGGAATGATAAAGTTTATTGTAAACTAAAAAAATTATAAATTGTAATTTTTCATGTATTCATATAGATATTGTATGCAGATAATAGTGTCGCTTGCTTTGAAGTTAGGTTTGAATTCCTGACAACACAGCTACTACTGTGCATGGTTACGGACTTTACCCACGTCGCTAATAACTTCCGGTCTTATTCAAAGTCGCGATCTTACGCCGGAGACTCGGGAGTTTTGCATCAGGGTCGTATATCCGCGATGCTTTTGTATCCAAGACGTAATTCCGGAAGAGTCTCATACCATCGTCCGATAACTTTTATAGAAAATTTCCATTTATTTTTTATTATTTACACTGAAAATTTTATTTATCCTAGTATTAAATATTTATTACATATTTTTTGTTTTATTTCAAAGCAATATCTAGAAGTGTAGACTGACTGTAGGGCTTAAGATTCTAAATAAATAAAAATAGAGTGTAAGTTGTTTAATCATTTGTTGCACAATCAAGATTCACTGGAAAAAATGTTTTGTTGGGACAACGACTTTAGTAGATGGGCAAACTACTTTTTAGTATCTACAAACTTTTGTTTGTTGATGTAACGATTAAAATTGATTTCTAACTATTAAAATTGTTGTTGCAACAAACTGAATAGTTAGGCCAACTAATAAAAAGGTTACATCTTGTAATAAAAGTTTGTAGATACTAATGTAGTCAGCCTAACTACTTTTTTTTCAGTGTTGTTGAGGGAGCCAGAAATAATAGTTAATTACACTGTTGCCATTAAAAAAATTGTTTCTAATTATGTTATTGTTTAAAATTATGGCGAGGAGAAATAAGATATGTGCACACAGATTTAGAATGCTTCTTATATGAACATTTTATGTTCTATGGTTCTTGTTCAGCACGATGCTGTCAAGCCTGCAGCTAAACACTTTCACCGACGGATTTCTAACGCCATGCTTCGAGCCTTCGAGACGTTTTCTGTGTTCATATCAACAGCGTCATGCCTATCAAATTCAAAGACAACAATTTATTGCAATCTCATCTTTTTAACTCGCCTTTCGGTGCTGTTCTAATATACAATGTAAAGCTCAATTTCTTTTATAAGGAAAATCTCAGTTTGAAAAAAGCTTTCAGAGAAAAAACAATACTACAGTTGTTTCGGGTCTCATTTTTTTTCGTGTTTCGTTTTTAATTATTGACTGTCGATTGTTTGTACATATTGTGGTGTTTCCATCCAATTTGTTAGGAAATATTAGCATAGGAATTTAGTGTGCTGGGAAATAAATATTTCTTGCTTCACATCGTACGCTGATGATCCCCCAGAGAAATTAATTTACGACTGTAATGACTGACATTGTTTTACCAAGTTAAAATAAAAGTGATTAGGTAATCTAAGCATAATTCAGTATTTTCGTAGTGGCACAAAACGTTTTGTCAAATAATTATTGTCATTAAAGTCAACAATCAACGGACGAATCCTTTCTCTTGCTGACGTGACAAGCTGCCATAGGTTTATGGAACTGTCGATAGAATTCGTGTAGTTTCTCGTTTCTCACTGTGTATTTCGATAAGATAAGTTGAGAAAGAATTTTTGTTAAGTAGTATAACGAAGTTAAGAAGGTATTCGCGTGCAGGTGAAAGTCGCGAAGACGGTAACAGTTCGCGCGTGGCCTAATTATTCCTTCCTTTAAGATTCGGTGTCTTAAAATAACAATTTTTCCCTGTTTTGTCACCCCACGTTCATAGAATAAATAACTATAAAAATATTGTCTCTAGAAGTAATTTAATTTAATATGAAGCTTTAAAATAACTTATAGGTTTGTGAAATATTGTAATTCGATGTCTGGTTCGCGAAGTCGAGACATTTTTATTCGTGTAAAAGTAAACAATTAAGAGAGGCAGTAGCAGTTATAGACGTTTAATTGCCTGTATCACGACTTCTTTTTCTCAATCTTACCTGCATATGTTTATATTGCAATCTTTTATTTTCTTCATTTCTGGTATTTACTTGGATCTTATATCATACAAAGTCATACACCTTTTCCTGTTCGTTAATGAGTGTCGTAAATTCCGGTACTAAATCACGAAATCTCGTTTTATTTCTTTTATTCCCTGTCGTCGGTGATAAATTTAGTTAATTTGAGCGAAAACACTTGCTTGACAGATTCTGTTAGAATAACTGCAACAGAAAAGCTTCTCGATTACTGAGAGGAGTAAAATAAACAGAAGTTTAGATCAAGTTATAGTTTTTTTAAAATAATTACAAATAAATAAAATACTTTATTACTAATAAAACAAATAAAACAAATACTTTATTACTATCTCTGCTTCCATATTTAATATTTCCTTTACTAATTTTTATAGCTTTTTCTAAAAATGTTTCATTATTTATGACGAATGAACTTGATATTCAAGCCTAAATCAAATATATAAAGTGTATTTTATTAAAAACATTTTGGGAGTTAAAAAACACATTTATTTGTTATTTTTATCAATTTAGATTATTTACACATTTAGCGTAATTTATCAAATTAAAAATTTGGTTGAAAGTAAAATGTTGCAGTCACACAGGAATAGTGAAACCAGGAAAACAAACTGGAAAACCACGATTCTGCAACTATCAGGCTTCCTTTTTGAAAATCACTTTCATGCGGATTAAGCTTTCTCTAAAAAACAATTTTATGAGAAATGAAATGAGCCTGAAACGTAATATTGAGATCTACATAATTATATAACATACTTGTGACTCGAGCGATTCAGACTACATTTAGTTAACTATAATTAACTAACTAATCATTTCTTGGATCCAAGAAATTAAATAGTACACTTCCATCAAATTCTATTATTTATTATTCGCACAATTTGAGTCTTACTCAATTAATGAAATTCAGACGTCAATCAGTATGTTCACAGAAAATTCCAGGGTATCATTTTATTCGACAGAAAAATGAGAAATAGAAAACTAAAAGATTGTGACTATAGAATAAATGGTCAATTTCAGATCAAAATAATATCGCTATAAAATAAAATAATGTCCCACGATTTAGTGTGTTATTAAAAATTCTCTAGAATCAAAGTACAATATTTTAACAAATTCAAACATCAAAATAAAAGCCATTCCTTTTCTCTTTAGAAACTCGAGGGAACTCCGAGGACACAGGTCCGTTTGCTTTTATCTTGCATGCATCATAAGTATTGATTTATGAGTTGTCTTGATAAAATCCGTGATAGGTCTCATCTCACATTGTCCCTGAAGTCAGAAGTATTTTTTTAAAATGTTTATCTCTTAAAAGTATGTTTCATTTGCATTTATTACTGCGTCTAATATATAATTATATAGGCTTGCCAATGTTTATTAGCATCCTTACAATATTATTAAACAAAAATAAAAACAAGTACTTTTATTCTGAAAAAGTACTTCGTTGTAAACAATATAAACTTGTAAAGGTCGAGTTACAATTTTGGGATATGCTGATGATTTTGATATACTCGGAGACGAATTTTGGGATATGCTGATGATCTTGATATACTCGGAGACGATAAAGAAACGGTAACTAAAAATGCAGAAATACTAATTACAAAAGCCAAAGAAATAGGTCTAGAAATTAGCGAATCAAAAACTAAATACATGATCCT
>JBAGKK010002590.1:0-12570 GCA_037177015.1 Euceroptres primus | reverse complement strand
CATACATACACATCTATGAAGGTAACAATGCCAATGGCTCATAGCGCTGGACCACACAACAAGGCACGGACTAATCTTCTCCACAGCTAAATTCCAGAAGCTACATTCTATGATGAATTGACGGACACGAAAAAACACTCATTCACTCGCTTCTACGAAGGATCCGCTCGACGAGCGGCGCGACCTGGTTCCATCATTATCTTTCTACTAATGTGGAACTTGTCGGCTGTCACTTTAGTTCTATGTCAAGATCTGTTCATATTTCGAATTTTGCGAAAACGTACATTTTCATCTGTACTTTTTAAAATTATTATTCTTTTGGTTGTAAAGAAGGAAATTAACTACTAGCAATAATCAAAGAATATAAGGTGAATTCAAAAGAATTCAAAGAATTCAAAAGACTTTAAAAGAATTCAAAATAATTCAAAGAATTCCAGGGTGTCTGGCGGACCGGGAAATCGGGAAAAACCGGGAAAAGCTCGGGAATTTGGTTTCACCCGGAGAAAACCGAGAAAACCCCGGGAATTTTATTTCAGATCGAGAATTTTTTAATTTAATGGTAAAATCTTCTTATTTTCACTTTATTTACGACTATTTGAAAAGAGGAAAAAAATAAATTTCAAAAATGAAAATGAATATTAACTTTAATTTTTGCAAAAATTTAAAGAAAAATATATAATTTAATGTTTAAGATAGGGAAACAATGCTAATGTGTTTATTTCGTGATAAATTATAAGTTATCTAGGATAATATATACGTTTAAATCCATATCTTTCAGTTTCGACCTTTTGTCAATTTTAAAATGTATTTTTTTCGTGTGAAAGATCCAATTAATAAAAAGTTCTCTTAGTATTGATAAAGTCTGAAACGTTGCCTATCAATAAATTACCAGAAGAAATTAGGGAAAGCGAAACGATAGGAGAGTTTAAGAGGAAACTGAAAAAGTTCTACTTTATTTAAATACAAGATTGATGCTGTTTGTTATAATTTTTACTCTTTTAGATTGTAACATATGATTGAAAATGCTAAGAAAAAAAATTTTTTTATTTTATAATTTTATAATTCTATAATTTAGAAAATCTGTGTGCAGACTATGAGAAACGACAAAATGAATACGATTGTAAGAATAATGTAATTGTAAGAACTTGTGAAACGACAAAAAAATGAATACGATTATAAGAATAATGTAATTGTAAACCCAGTCATCAGGTTTTTTACCTGTTTTTGGGTTATAAATATTTTCAAATAAAAAAATACTCAAATATGTTTTTATTAATTGGACCTTTCACACGAAGAAAATACACATAATATATACGTAATTGTAAATAAAAAATTTAAAAATGGTCGGGAAAATGAAAAATTTGGTCGGGTAGGAACCGGGAAAAGACCGGGAATTTCAAATGGCCTCATCACTAGACACCTTGAATTCAAAAGAATTCAAAAGAACTGAAGAATTCAAAAGAATTCTACTGAATTCTTTTGAATTCTTCAGTTCACTGTAAAAAATTTTTCGGAAATTTTTTCGAAAAAAGTTTGCCAACTTATACTCAACCCAAAAATTTTGAATGCATTCGGAAATAATTCGGAATTGCAGTTGAAGATTTATTTATACAATCTCTTAAGCTTTACGAAATATTTCCTAACTTTTCGGAAATTAACCAATATATTCGGAAAATTTTCCAATATTTTTGGATGAATTACCCATTTTGCTCGGAAAAATGTATATCCGACCTTTTTTGGAAAAATTTCATACTATTTAGTCTTAAAAATTTCCAAAATTTTTTACAGATTAGTGGTTAACCCCTCGACTAATGTGGAGCTTGTCGGCTGTCACTTTAGTTCTAGATTCAAGCTCTGCTCATATTTGGCAACATCTCGAATGTTGCGAAAACATACATTTTTATCTGAACTTTTTTTATTGAATTATTTTCCTTACGCTGTGAGAAAGTATTTTTGTTGTAATATGGAAAAATCATGAAATTTATCGAATCATTTTGAACTGAACAAAAAAGAGTTCCAAAAAAAATGTAGAAACAAAATTTTGAAATGGGTGTAAGGTAAAGAAACCGAATGTGGGTCAGGGGTCCATATAGGGATCAGTGTTTTTTTTGTGCATAATTATTACAACCACTTTTGATATTTTAATTTTAAATGGTTTACTATTGGCTTCACTAAACGTTTCATAATTTAAAAAATAATAATTACAATAATTCACAGCAAAAATCAACACTGATACACATTCGGTTCCTTTGCCCCAATCTTCTACTCCAAGTTTGGATTTGATTAGTTTCATCACGTCAAATAATAAACTGAAATTGAAATGTACTTAAAATTGCATGATTGAGTTTTTTTGTACATTTTAAATAAAAAGGATCAAACTTTCAATATAAAGCATTGATAAACCGTTAGCACAAAGATACAAAGCTCATAAAATGTATCCAAATTAGAATGCTTTTAAATTTGAACCTTTGTATCGAAAGATTTAATTTAAAACTAGATGCCTAACAAATATCAACCTCTAATAATTCTAATTGCAAAATAAGAACCACATCTTTAAAAAAAATGTAATATTAAACTAGAAAAAGAATTATTCTCGCCCATAATTTTATGGACACAAAAGTTCAGATTTGAATCGAATCTCGAAAAGGAGCTCATATAATATAAAAAAATTGTGTCACTCATGATTAAAATTAATCTGTTTTTTTCCTATTTTCGTGGAAGATACATATCCTTCACTCGCCTGAGAGCAAAAAATTCTTTGTTCTGTTTACGTCTCTTAAACCTAAAATACCAAGAAAGGTATATTAAACGCACGAAGACTCGGTTTATTCAAAATCAGAAATGATTCCGAGAAGAATAATATTCAGACACGTATATGTTTTTAGTACCACTATTGTTCCCAACGAAGTACGATTATCGATCGTAATTTTTTTTACTAGCGAGTGATGTGTTCCAACGAGATACTAGAAGAGATTATTGAGGGCGAGAGAAAAAAGTGACACGTCCATAGGCGGAACGAACTATAAGAGGATTTCATTTATAGGAACTTTTTCTTCTAAGTGTCTATTTTATGACGAGGCCCCTATAAAATGATGTTGAGATTAATTAATAGATAACTGAAAATTGCACAGTTTAACGCTCAATATAAATAGCGAAAGATCCAATCGTACTGACAACAATTAATTAATTATTTTTAAATTAAAGTAAAAAAACCAGCTCAATTTTTATTCTTCACTCTGTTAACCCATTTTCTAAGGGTGCTTTAGGTTCGGCAGGCCCGTGACGGAGCGCCGATAAGTTAAATTTCGAATTATCCATCCCCTTGGCGTGCATTCTGCATATTAAAGTGAGCGCGAGGTGCCGATAAAATATATAATCCCCATAAGGCGTAGAAGGCAGATAGGCAGGCAGGCAGGCGACGCGACAATTTCTCGGTGCATTAAGGGCAGAGCCTACATATTTTATGGGGATTTTTGCATATAATTTTACGGCGCGTTAGAAGGACATTTATATACGGCAGCTGGATAAACAGAGACGTGCCCATGTCGTCAAAATGATGAGGGTACCAAATCCGCGTAGAAGAGACCCCCTGGGAAGGAAAAAAAGAGAGAGAAAGAGAGAGAAGGAAATATACATTCTAGCTTATGGTGGAAAGGGAATAGCTGTGCGCGGGACCTTGTTTGCACAGCATGTGATACATGTGTCCATACACGGCAACTATACAGACGGCGGGCTCGATCTGACAATTCACTTAAGGCTTAATCCCTATCTCAGTGATCGCCTCTATGGCACTAACTCACCCCAAGTCGCTACCTGGGATCTTTTCCTAACTGAGAATCAGTCAAAATTCATATTCTTCAATGTGAAAATCTTCAACAGTTAAAGAGACTCTTTTAGACGAAATACACCGTAAATTAATTATATAAAATTAACCCTTAAAGGGAACACCTCCTGTATGGAACATAAAGGACCATCACCACTTTAAGTGCTTACTGCAACCAGAGAATGTATTTTTTCGGGCTGTAAAAATTCATATAGGGGAATTGTGTCTAAAACGGTCACTCCGCTAAAACGGTCAATCTTTAATAATAGAATAATAATAATATAATAATAATAATAAAATAAATAAACGACAGTTTTTTGAAAGAAAATATTGTGAAATGAAATACGCACCGATGACAAATCGAATTACATTATTTAATGATTTACCATAATATATTAATGTTGCCATTGTTATTGGTATATTATAGTTCGTTCTCTTTTCATTTAAGCTTTGTAACAATTTATTGTGACTGAATTAATTGTAAATAAAATAAATATAATAAAATAGCGACTCGGATAAAATGGTCATAATCCTGTGTGCATAAAACGGTTAGTCATTTCGTGAAATTTATATAATAAAAATGCTACAATGATAAACAAAATATTATAATGTGAAATTTAACAACCTTAGTGCTAAAATTAATAGAAAAATAAGCATGTTTAAGCTAATTCTTTGAGACTGGCCATTTTATCCGAGCGTCTTGATAAAACGGTCAAAATGCAGACCTTTTCTTTTTGAATTTTTTAGTTTATTCAACAGTATCATACCCCACTTTTAACCTTTGGACATTGTGGAAAAAATGTCAAAGTACCGTTTATCAGACTCGTTTTCTAGAAATTATTTAATTCCTGAAAATATCAAGCTGATTAATGCTAAGGTGTCCATTTTAGACACTATTTCCCTATGTTTTTTAACTCATTAAGAGGGAATGGTTTTGAAATAGATATAAATAAATTAAAATAGTTTAAAAAATCGAAATCAGTCGAACAAGTAAAAAATGCCGTTTTTTACACAAAATTAGATAACTTTTTCAATTTTTAATATTTTTGCACCAAAATTGAACTGCATACTCTTGAAATGATTTACTTTCAAGAAAAAATAAGCGTTATAATGTATGCTTCAAAAAAGGTATTTATTTTAGCGACCGAAGGTGTATTTTTTCGAAAACATTGAAATTACGTTTTCCATAATTTTTTTTAACCGCCCAGTCCCATCCATTTAGGCGTTTGAAGGAAAGATATTGCGATGAAATTTTTTCTCGGGGTCATGTAGACCCAGAGTGCCCTTTAAAAAAAGCCATAAGTCCATGCAGTAGAAATTCAACGAGGCTTGAATTTTTCAGAATTCATCTTGAATTCTTTAGAATTCACAATTAAATCTTTGGAATTTACCATGAATTCATTGTCATTCTTTGGAATTCTTCAGAATTCACCGGGAATTTACTGTGAGTTCATGGAATTCTTCGGAATTCACCAGGAATTCTCCAAAATTTACCGGAAATTCTCCGAAATTTATCAGGAATTATTCAGAATTCGCAAGGAGTTCTTTGGAATTCCTCGTAATTCACCAGTAATTCTTCGTAATTCTCTAGGAATTCTTCTGAATCCACCGGAAATTCTTTGGAATTACGAGGAATTATTCGAAATTCTTTAGAATTCACCAGGAATTCTTTGGAATTCGCCAGAAATTCTTCGGAATTTACCGGGATTTCTTCGGAATTCGCCAGAAGTTGTTTGACACTCACCGGGAGTTCTTCGGAATTTATCAGAAATCTTTCGGAATTCACAACTAAGGATCTTCCTGCAATAAGAGGGTATCATTTCTAATATGCTCCGCGAAGATGTTCCCTGGTTTCTTGGAGACGAAGTTAAGAATTTTAAATTTTGAAACTTGTATTCCAATAGAAAATTTTACTGCGCATATTTTTTGTTTACAAAAAAAGTTGTATCTTTTGAAGTTTCCGAAATATTCACAAAAACTGGTTTTTGTAGACTGAAAATTTTTCGGATATTTTCACTGCAAATCGCTCTAAAATAGCCAATTTTTGATATATTTGACTGGCCTTCACAGGGATTATAAATTATAGTTTTCTAAAATCAAATAATGAATATAAAATTAAATGTTGTCATTAAAAAAAAAAGTTATTCATTTTTTTTTTTTGAGACGGACCAAAAGTCATGTGAATATATCAGAATATATCGCGAAGCGCTTCGGAAGTCGAACGAATTTTGAGCAAGGAAAACGTGTCAGCGAGATGTTAATTAAGATGAAAATAAGTGTTCTGGAAAGTTTTGTCTGAATCGAATAAATGGTTAAAGGGTTATTAATGTTTTAATTTGCGAGCAGCTGGCCTTTTCATGCGTGGATTGTAGCTAGAGTCTCAGGTGTGACACCAAAGATGAAAACTAATCAAAAAGTATATTCAAATACTAAATAATGTATAATTACAGCAAATAAATAATATTTAATAATGTTAAATAACTTAATAATTCAGTGTTTTCACTGTTTACTGTAAAATTTAATAATTAAAACAGAATTAAATTTTTTAAATTATACTTTATTGTGAATACTTTTATATAAATGAAAAATTTTAATTTAAATGTTGTAACGAAATGAGTCTTCATATTCGCAAGATTCGTAGAAATTTAAATTAAAAATTAACAGACTCCACATTAAACATTTATAATTTAACAAAACCAGTATTTTACTGTAATATTGATAATTAAAACTTAGAAAATGTTATTCAAAGAATAAAATTTTGAATAGTTAAAGATAGTTTATAAAATGAGTTCAAAGAATACAATTTTCTTAGACTCAATTATCAATAATATATAGTGTATATAGTGTAAATATAGTGTAAATATAGTGTAAAACATCAAAAAGTGTAAAATACTTTTACAGTGAACAGTGTAAAAATTGAATTATTAAGCTATTTAAGATTACTAAATATCATTTACTTGCTATAATTTTATATTATTTAGTATATGAATTTATTTTTTTGATTGGTTTTCATCTTTGGCGAACAAGTCACATCTGAGACTCTGGCTACAATCTACGCACGAAAGCTAGCCGTTCGCGAATTAAAACATTAATAACTCTTTAACCATTTATTTGATTCAGGCAAAATTTTCCAGAAAACTTATTTTCATCTTAATTAAAAATTTTCTCGCTGACACTTTTTCCTTGGTCAAAATTCGTTCAACTCCCGAAACGCTTGAAGATATTTACACGACTTTCGCTACGTCTCGGAAAAAAATTATTAACTTTTTTTAATATCAATATTTAACTTTATCTTCTTTAGTTGACTTTAGAACACTACAATTCATAATCTCTGTAAATTTCGGTCAAATATCTCAAAAATTGGTTATTTTAGAGCGAGTTGAAGTGAAAAAAGACGGAAATTTTTCAGTCTTCAAAAAACCAGTTTTTTGTGAATATTTTGGAAACTATAAAAGACATAATTTTTTTTGTAAACAAAAAAGAAGGATAATCAAATTTTCTATCAGAATACATATTCCAAATTTAAAATTCGTAATTTCGTTCTAAAGAGGCCAGGGGCCAACTTCGCGGAGGGTATTAGAAATGATACCCACCGGGAATTCTTTGGAGTTCACAATGAATTCCTGGTGAATTCCGAAAAATTCCTGATGAATTTCCCAGAATTCCTGGTGAAATCCGAAGAATTTCCGGTGAATTCCGAAGAATTCCTGGTGAATTCTGAAGCATTCCTCGCGAATTCTGAAAAATTAGGAATAATTCCTGGTGAATTCCGGAGAATTTCCGGTGAATTCTGAAGAATTACAAAGAATGCGAAGTGAATTCCAAAGAATGCCAATGAATTCATGGGAAATTTCAAAGAGTTCATTGTGAATTCCAAAGAATTCTAAAGAACTCAAGCCTCTGTGAATCTCTACTTCTTTTTAGATTGTGCGCAATAAATCTAATTTTAATTTCATATAATTACTTTAGGATATATTTCATCTAAAATATAAGAAAGTATTTCTGATAAAATACACAATTCTCAAATGAATTTCAAATAAAATACAAAAATACTTAGTTTTTATTTCATTTGAAACACATTGGCTAAATTGTATTTTCTCTGCAATGTATATTTCAACTACGAACTGCATTGCATGTATTTTGTATTTCAAATACTTGAAATACATTTTTCTTCAAATACTGCCCAGCTCTGGATTTAATTATAATCGGCAAAATATAAAGTGTCTGTATCCCACGATTTTTAAATTGTCAGATTTTCTCAAGCTATTCAAGGTTTAGTAAAAAGTTTCCCTGAATCTCAGAGTTTTTACTATGACCTGTTCTCTAAATCTGAATTAATCAAATTCAGAATTAAGTCAAAATTTTAGCTATGGCAATTACTAAAATTTCACTGAGAATCAGTAGGAAACCACTGAAGTTTCACAGGATTTCTACTGATTTACAAGTAGTCGATGAATTAGTGTTTGACTAATTCAGATTTAGAGAGTACAATAACCGTCATTTTTAATCTGTAGTTATCATTTTATTTGGTTTATTGCTTCCAAATTCCACTTTAAAAGATACTTGCAGGATACTTCCTTTCTAAACATCTAACAATTAACAAATATCCAAGATTAATATTAAAAGCTCACCAAGCCATTGATGCGGGAAGAGAAGATCAGCTGGGTTGTCCAACGTCTTATTATTCTAAAACAAAAGAAAAAACTTATTTTATTATTGAGACAATTGTTTTCTTTAACTTTAAAATTAATTCTTACAAAATATTTGCTTCATAAAATTGTTTTAATAAATAAAAAAAAATGAAACTTCAAAATTAATTCTCATAAAATATTTGCTTCATAAACTGATTTCGCAACAAGAAAATAAATGTTTGATTAAATAGCTATTAAATCAATCATTTATTGACACATAAAAACTTTAAAAGTTTTTATGAAACTTTAAAATTAATTCTTACAAAATATTTTCCTTATAAAATTGTTTTGTTATTACTGTATAGAGTAAATTCACCAATTACCGAGACTGCACCATTTGTCGAGGTACACAAAATATTTATTATGATAAATAGTAAATTGCTATAAAAATAAGAATCAAAATAATAACATAAGATAGAAAATATTATAAACTAGACATTTAAAAAATCACCATATTTTAAAATGAGAACTTTAGCCTAAATTTAATATCTGTAATATGAATTTGGCGGAAATTGGCCATTTGTTTCAAATCCTAGGTTCGTTGAATCAGAATTTTCAAACAACAACATTTTCTATATTTTAATATCACTAGAGTGATTTAAAGAATCCCAATTTTTATCGAATAATGCAATTTTTTGAAAAAAGTTCATTTAGTTGTTTTAAAATAGAAAATCAGTAATTGGACCATTTTTTTTCAAAGTTCAACTTCTCGATGACAGGTTTCGAGAAATAGAGTAATGGGAATTTTCGCTCATGCACCATTTGTCGATTTACAGATTTTTATCCTTTTTTCAGTTAGGTACGTTAAACATCAAACCGTTAGCGGTGAAAGGATTCGAATTTCTGAATTGAAAAATCACCCAGTGAATAATACGAACCTGTAAATGAGGTACCTATGTAATTATTATTAAGGGAAATCGTGTTTTTCCCCGTTTAAGTATTATTTTTAATTAATGTGCTTTAATATAATTATACCTGTTTATATTATTTCTATCCAAAAAAATGTATCAATCTTATTTATACTTTTTAAATCTTAAGGTTAAGTTGACATTCGTACGATACATTCGATAAATAGTGCTAAGACTCGAGCGATTGGTGAATGGTGAATGCCCAAAGACAAATGGTGTTTTTGACACATTTTCTTTTCGTTGATAATATTTCATTGGCTATGGGGTTTACTTCTTAAGATCTACTTAGACCCCATAGCCAATGAAATATTATCAACGATTTCATATAGAGGGTCAATGAAAAATACGACATATCTTCCAACATGTCACAATTCAAATATATTTTCTTTTCACATAGATTTCATCCTGGATTTTAATTTTCCATGCAAAAATAAATACGGAAATTAACAATTGATAAATTTTCGGTTCGAGAAATAAGTACTCAAAGAAGAAGAATTATTTTTTGTAATAATTTTGCCAATTTTAATTTTAACCCGATCCCCGTATCGGCGGGTAAATTTGACCCAAGACAAAACTCAAACCATCAGATTTTTCCATGAGTTCGTTTGTTTATTGTTAATTATTTATTATTCTTATTTAATGCCTATCAAATTCCATAATTTTATCATAAAGTAGAAGGTTCAAAAGTGATCCATGAATTTTTTCAGAATTTTTTATGCATATTTACCACATTTTCAAGACATCAGGTCAATTTGACCCTCCTATCGGTTACCGTAGGTAAAAAACAGCGATATGGGGACAGGGTTAAAAAATCTGAAAAAATTTACATGCATTACTGCGTTCTAAGAAAGGTTTTACGAAAAGAAATTCATGGAAAAGTTAATTTATTTAGTTGTAAAAATTCAAAAAGTAAATTTTTAAAAAGTGGCATTTTTCAAAAATTTACATGCGGAAAACATGTACCGGTGGAAAATGGTTCCTCTAAATTTACGGTCAACGTGACAGCATATATGTTTTTCTGTTAATTTTACTGGAAATCTATTAGACTTACAGAAAATTCTGTAAACTTTAAAAAAAATACCGATCAAACTTATAGGAATAAGATGCTGTCACAATCTCGGTACTATTTAAATAAAATTCTGTGAATCCGGTAGATTTTTTCTCCATATGCGATCTTGAAAACTGACTCAAGTAAACATCACTGCGAATAATATATTTTCTTTTTTTTTTACTTTTGGCGCATTTTTATAAGTCACATAAATTATAATTGACAATTTGTGAGTCTCAAGTGATTTCACACTTGGCTAAAATGCTTTTTTGCTCACGTTTGAAAGACACTCTAAGTATGCCGGAACCGGTCTCCTGAACAGTACACGTGCGGGTGGAATCTTGCGTGACAGCAAGTACAAGTATAGAAATTAGACCTACACTTATAGCTATGGGTGTACATGTAAAGTACCAATTGCCTCGTCTTGGGTCCCAAGTTCTCGACAACGTAAAGTACCTTTATTGTAATCTATGCTGCACGATTTGAACAAACCACCTTATTCGCTTATATTATCCCTAAGAGTGTGCGTTAATCGCTTTAACTGTTTATAGCGTGGTTCGTATTTCCCACCTTCCATGTTAAGGAAAAAGATCGTTTCGCATAAATTACTATTTCAGTATTTCAACTGCCTTAATGCATTTTTGCAAATGTCAATTCAAATATATATCTACTAATTTATAAATTAAATATTAGAAATTAATTTATAAACATAACCGAATCCATTTCCAATCAAGGGAGTTCTATACTTCAAAAGTCGTAGAATCTTTTATCGCCGAAATAGGTAGATTTTTAAAGAATGGAATAAGATAACAAAATATGTTTCCAATTTTTAAAAAATTCCACAAAACTATGAATTTGTGTTGACAACTTTCAGAAAAATTTCAGTTGATTCTAGAGTGGTTTATCGTCCTCTTTTGAAATCCCGGGAAAATTGGAAAATATCGTTCAAAATTAAGAAAATGATTCCGATGATTCCCAAGAAAGAGTGGAAAATGAAAATAATCGAACAAGCCCTTTTTTAAAAATTTAAGGGGGGTTTCTACCATGTGGGCCTAAAAATTTCAGTAATTTTCAAAAAATTACTTAAAAAACAAACTAATAAAGATGGATGAATGAAATTTGGCAAATGTAATTATATATATTTAAGCTTTACAAAAAAAATTTACAAAGTTTTTGAATCAATATCATGATCTTGAGAGCCAGACAAAGTTGGAGCGCCGTTGATCGCGGCGGTTCATGGTGTAAGTGATAACTCAGGTACAAATCATCTGAAATTAAAAAATTAAACGGGATTATAATCACGAAATATCAGTGCGTAGAATAGACTAAAATTGAAAAAAATATTGAAAACTGTTTTTTATCATAAAAAAGAAAGAAAATTTTTCGGAAAAATGAGTTTTTTTCAAATATCTATAATTTGGACAAAAATTCTTTTTTTTTCAAATTTTAGTCTACTCGACGCGCTGATGCTTCCTTATAATAATCCCGCTCAATTTTTTAAGTTCAGATGATTTGTACCTGAGTTATCATTTCCACCATGGACCGCCGCGATCAACGGCACTCCAACTTTGGCTGGCTCTCAAGATCATGATATTGATTCTAAACTTTGTAGTTTCTTTTTTTGTAAAGCTTAAATATATATAATTACATATGCCAAATTTCATACATCCATCTTTACTAGTTTTAAAAAATAATTTTTTGAAAATTACTCAACTTTTTAGGCCTACAAGGTAGAAACACCCCTTAAAATTATTATTTATATATTATTATTTTATGTAAAAATTGCAGTAAAAAGGTCCACAATAAAAAATAAAGAAACAATTCAGACTATCAATAACATGAAATTCCAACGTTGATGGAGTGCAAAAAATATTGTATCTTACAGAAAGCTACCCTTAATTTTAAAGCATGATTTTAGAAACAAAGTTTCATGACCACTGCCTGGCACTTTAATTCCAGAATTTGATCATTCCTGTACCAGTAATATAATTTCCAAATGTATAAAGGAAACGATTGAAACTGGTATTATTATTATTATTATTATTATTTATCGGCATTTGGAACTCGAAAGTTCATTGCCTCATCTACCCGAGACCGCCA
>JBAGKK010002579.1:0-12571 GCA_037177015.1 Euceroptres primus | reverse complement strand
TGTTTGAAAGACGAAGTTACCTAGATACTTTTTACCGGCGAAACCAAGAAAACACAATTATCGATTGACCTCATTTTGCAATTAAATAATATTAAACAATAAGCGATTGTTAACTTTTTCATGATTTTTTAGGCATTGCTAGAGTATCTTGAATATGTCCTGCAAATATGAACTCATTTCAATAATATTTGACCGAGTTAGAACGATTTAAGTTTTAAAACTTAATTAAATCAGGGAGAAACTTCTTTTCAATATTTCGTTTTTATTATTAAACATAAAGGTTTGGCAAAAAAAATTCTAAAAGGAAAAAGTTTCATTTCCTTATTCTCTACAATTCGTCAAGCTGGTTTGCAAGATGTGAATGACGAAGCTAAAATTCAAAAATTTTATGAGAATGATATAAATTGTTGTACCAGGCAATTTACTAAAAGAATTCCTAAGGAAATCACTTTAATGCATAGGTATTATTATTTAATCGTTGTTAATTTTAAAAATTTAATTTGAAATATTTATTTCAAGGGTCACTCCATGAATGATCATCTGAAAACGATTGCGGTCATATTTCAGAAAAATTCTGAGACTCATTTAATGACTTCTAATAGAAACATAACATTTTTAAGTTTTAGGTCTAGGAGAAATCAACTGATGTTGTTATCCTACACAGAACAAAAATTAGTAATTCGGTCATAAATTTTGACCCACTTTAATTGTTTTCACAGGTTAAATTTCTTAGAAATGGATAAAAAAAACAAGATCTTGCAATTTTCTCCCAATTTGAAATGCACCGCCGCATTGAAACATTGAAAAATGAGTATGCAGCTGAAAATATTAGACAAAGATCAAAGTTGGATAAAAAGGAGAATGTAGATCGTCACTCCATGAAGTATTTTTTTGCAGATTTGCGTATTTGTCGAAATATGTATTTCTTTCTCCACGAGATGACGCTAAAGCGTTATAAAAATTTAATGAAACATTATGATTAAAGGGGCCTTAATGTCAGGGAGAAAAAATTAGGGAACAAAATTCCTACGAGGAAAAATGTTATAACAGCCCAAGACGTGGAAAACATCGTTAAATTTTTAAAATCTTATGCTGCTAAAGTGGCTATTCCTCTGCCGGGACGTTTGCTGCAATTTCGGAATTTCGTGAAAGTTGTAAAATTACCATCTTGCGATACAAAAGCAGCTTTGTATCGCAAATGCGTAGATGCAACTGAAAGTGACCAGGTACAAATTCGCAATGTTTCGCGGACAACTTTCCATAACATTTGGAATGAGTATTGTCCTCACATCACAACAATGAAACCGGCAAGTGCTTTTGTGCGACGTTTGCCGTCAAAATCACTTGAAATTTACTCGTTTATCAGGCTCGTCGGCCGAAGACCAAGCTGCGACGTTGAAAATCGTGATGGGACATCTAGAAACGGCTCAAATGCAACGAGAATTTTACAATGCGTGAAGAGAAAAAGCAAAAAATGCAAATCCGTCGCCATTAGTTGTGTTATCTTTTGATTACGCCCAGAACATACCGTACCCAAGTAGCCCTCAGCAAGTCGGTTCGTCCTATTTCCAAGCCAATAGGAAAGGCGGTTTATTTGGGATTCACAATGAAGAAACTCACGTGCAAACAAAGATTGGCATTGAAAAAGAAGATAATACGGGAAAAGGTGCCAATGCGGTTATTAGCATGCTGCATTACTATTTGAAACTGCTGCCTATAATGTTGTTCTTTTATTGATAACTGCGTTGGCCAAAATAAAAACAACGCACTTTTGTATTATCTTCTCTGGCGCGTTATGACGGGTAAAAACAAGACTGTTTCGTTGAATTTTCTTTTAACAGGACATACCAAATTTTCGCCCGACTGCAATTTTGACATTATCAAATCAAAGTATGCAAAATCAGTCGTAGATTGCCAACAGGATTTCATTGAAGTTATCAAAATGTCTTCCCCGTTATAATTATAACGTTGCTGTTCCCAGTAAAGATCCAACTATCAACATTCATAACGTTTCGTGGGCAGAGTGGGATACGTTCTTAAAACAACATTTCAGAACCACCCCGTCTTTAACAAAATACCACGATTTCACGTTTAATTTTGACGGTCAAATAATGGAAAAATTTCGTTCAAATTCGCCGGAAGTAGTAGTCCATGAAAAAACTTCTCTTAACATTGCAAATGGTTTGCCGTTAATAGAAATTAAGCCAAACGGATTGTTACCTCAAAGAGCATGGTATTTATACGATGAAATCTGTCATCTTTGTTGCAAACAATCGAGTCAAGATTTTGTTGCTCCAAAGCCACTTGTTCCGAGACCAAAAAAAGGCAAATTATAGATATTATAGATTATAATTATAGATTATATTATTTAAAAAAAGATATAAACACTCAGAAAAAAGTTTGTTTGAATCAAACCAAAAAATTTGTTTGCTTAAATTAAATTCATTTGAATTTATTCAAATATTTGTTTGATGTAAACAAAAATTATAATTCGCACGCGATAATTCTTTAGAAAAACGCTAATAGCGCAGAAGGATCTTTCTCACAATAAAGACTACTACGATCATACTGAATATAAAGGCGTCTGAAAAATGTTACAGTACCTTCGTTACGCATCCCACGCATCGACAGGTAGTCTAAAAAAAAGTGGTATCTTACACTTATCACTTCTTAACCACAAAATTGAAAATTAATAAAAATTATTTTTTAAAATAAATAAAGTTTAAAAAACAAAATCTTTGCTTCATTCAAAACAAAAAATGTTTAAAGCGAACAAGAAATTTATTTAATTTAAGCAAAAGATTTATTCAATCTAAATATAAATTTATTCAAATAAAATAAATAAGGACAAATAAAGGATTTATTTGAATCAAACAAACATTTGTTTGACCTCATATCAACGTTATAATTTGTTTTTTATCAAACAAATATTTTTCTGAGTGCAGTTTCGCAATGAAAAAACATTCGTCACTTTGAATTAATGAAAAATGCAATTGAAATCTATAGCTCTGTATAATGAATTAAAATATTATAAACATAAATTATGAAGTGTTAAATATTTTATAAATCGTATTTCTTGCAAAAAGTCCTAAATAATTAAAGATACATTATGCGAAATAAAATTTTATTCTCCCAAAAGTGCCGCTTCAAATATACTTGTAGATTAATAAGAGAGCAAATAAACCATGGATAAAAAATACCACCATACCAATTAATTACACTTTGACTGACAAATATTAAAAAATTTGTGAACAGAATTCAGATAAGTATATTGGTCATTTTTCACCTTTCCCTTATTTCCTTCTTCAGCATTATCATGTATACTTTGATACAATTTTCAATTTTTTTGTTTTTAATTTAAGCGCAATAAAGTTTGAAGAGGGCTGAGCTCGGATTTTTTTATTTCCCTTTTTGTTTTTTTATAATTTAATCACTCGAAATATGAAAAAAGTGACGTTTTTCATAAATTAATTTTGTATGTTTTGATAACTGCTTAGCTAAATTTTATAGTTATTGTCTTAAATCAATTAATGAAGTTTACAGATCTATTTACTTTTTACAAACACATTTAATACACAATTTGGCAAATATTGTTAAGTACATTAAACATATTTTCCTTTTTGCTCAAACTGCTTAATTTGTATTATGTCAAGAATGACATTTAATCACAAAACACAAAAAAGATTAGCATAAATCATTCTTGTGAACAAATTTCTTCCGAGAATTTGTTTACTTTCTACTTTTCCAGACTCAAATTTTCCTTCAGTGTCTGAATTGGTTAAGATACTTGAGAAAATGATTTATATTTTATAGCAGTTTATGGTACTTGATGCAATATTAAAATTCAAATGTTTATAAAGAAAAACGATCAAAAATTCAACATTTTGTCACTTTCGTGCAGAAAAAAATATTTTTTTACACTAAAATTGCTTCATACTAAGTTGAAAGTGTACCTACTTTAGTCACAAGTCTTAATATAAATTTATTAATAAATAATTTCATGTTTTTAATGATAAAATTGTTGAGAAATTTTTAATGATGTAGGAAAAGCTTATTTACTTGAAAAGCGAGAATCAGTCAATTCTATTATATAATATTACATTAATTTGGTTGTATAAAATGTTTTTACTAATAAAATTACGAATTTCGTAAACATTTTATGATTAACCTTCGGGCGGGCGCGCAATTTGGGCTCACACCGTTGGGCGCATGACGGCAATTGGGCCGTCTCCATATAATATCACTTTTCTATTGTATAAGTACATGTGTACTGATCATTGACTTTTCACATTAGGAAAACACACATTAGGTACACAATAATAAATATTGGGTGAAACGAATAAATTTTATTGAAAACTTTTTCAACTATATAAAATTTGAAAATATGAAACGCATTTGAAAATATGAAAAAAAACAGATTTTTAAAAAGTAAATTCAGTCTTTCTTTCAAAATTCAAGCAATGCGATTGGAGTAACATTATGCGTCACCAATAACACAACATAAACATTTATGCCTTAATTTATTATCACAACGCAATATCACAATATAGCATTGATAACACAATAAAGTATACTATTGAGTACTTGTGTTTACTTGTCGGCAAAAACTGCGACCAATATCAGGATTTCTTTCTTTCAAAACTCAAATACTGCAATAGGACTAAAATAACGCATAAATAGAATTTTATAGATTTTGAATAACATCAAATAAACTTTTAAACCTTCTAAAAATGTTGCTAACACAATGAAGTATAGGTAATTATGTTAATTTTTGGCAAAAACTGCAACTAGAATATAAGACTTTTTTCTGTTTCCACCTTCTTGTGATGTAACTAGAGAATACCTGTAGGCCCCATTGCGCTGTGATTGCTTTTGGCTATGCAAGATGGTTTTTATTAAAATGACGGCCAAATTGCCACCCTATCGCCCGCCCGAAGGTTAATAACTATGATAAATTTTTTTTACAAATAATTATTACTACAGCGCATACAGCTGTAATGGTAAGTAGTGGGGCTGGATTTCGTAAGCCTCTCGTTCGGTCTACAACTACGTTTATCATGCCTATGTTTGCAGCTTAATAACAAAAAAGTAATCAACTTAAAAAATTTCTGATTTTTGCAAATAAAAGAGCAACTGAACAACTATCTATTGGTGTAAAAACCTAAAAATCGATTTTTGGCCCGTTAGGTCCCTTTCTTCGCGGACAGTCACATATTAAGTTTCGCATAGTGCGTAAGGATGTTGTATGTATGTATGTATGTATGTATGTTATCGCGCTATAGTCTAAATAGTATTCTTTTTCGATCTTCTGAAGAGGTAAGACGTACTTGATTTTTCTCCTTCATCTCCAACTGCTAAAGTTAATATCAGACGGATCAAATATTAATTCATCTTTCCTTTCCAGAAATATAGAGCAGAATGATTTTCCTCCACTGTTTCCCAGGCCAGCAAAAGAGAGACCTGTGGCGAGGGTAGCACCCATGCTAAGGCTACCTTCCTTTAGTGAGCTGCAAGGTCTACTCGCAGCTCAAGATCAGGCTCGCACCCTGAGGGATAGATGGCTTGAGGAACAGCGAGATGCGGTTTTAGGTTGGAAAGTCATTCCCATCGTAACCCAAAACGTGGGAGGGGGGTGTAGAAAATGCGGGGGGACGCTCCAGAGTTGAGGGGGCGCTAGATCTCTTGTTCAGGGGCGAAGATGTGGTCGAGAACGCAAGAGAGAGAGAGAGAGAGAGAGAGAGAGAGAAGAGCTGGACGCGCTTTTTAAGAGGAACAGAAGGAAATAAAAAGACTAAAAATGGCGGGCAGGAAGGGAAATGCCTCCCCAGAAATCCAAAAACCTCGGCCAAAAAGGAGCTTCCAGGCCAAGCCATCTGAACGAAGGTGGGAGCAAATCCCGGATCCCTCTGCTCCAAATTTCAGCTAGTGATACATTTCGTGATTTTTCAAGACAAATTCGAGGTTTTCTTGAAACATGATCAGATGAGATAAAAATTGAATGGAAATCGCGAATCTCAAATTAAAAAAATCGAAATCTCGAGTCGAGATTATCGAAAATTCGAGATCTTGAGTCGAGATTATCAAATTTTTTATTCGAGATTCTCGATCTCTGTTCAATTTTGAACTCATCTGGGCATTTTTCGAGGGAATCTTGAATTTGTCTAGAAAAGTCTCGAAATGCATCACTAATTTCAGGAGAGATTCTCTAATGAGTTCGGAGGGGGCGCACTCCTGTGGCTGGGTGCACCCTGCGTACACCAGGTCTCTCGCCTATTTTCGATGCCCGGGATGTTTTCTTGGGCCCCAAGACTTAGCCTAGGAGGAAGAGGTCTCGCTCTCCAATCGCTCTACCCCATCGGCCGACCACCCCTCCCTTTGAGCCCCAACCAGGACCTAGCTGGCGCCAATAGGGATGAAGACGTTTACTTTAAGTTAAGTTTAAGTCTAATATTTTTCTTAAATTTTATAAATCTTTTACTTATTTCCCTATAATAATTGTTATAATAATAAATAAAAATAAAATAAAAAAACAAAAAACTAAAACTTTTAACTTTAAGCTTTCAAAGAATCTTTTGTGGGGGTAACCGTACGCTTGATGAGTCACTCACACAAGCTCAAGCTCGTATATGTGGACGGATCTTTGCCTATGTGCATGATTTAGATAACGCGGAGGTGTTTATAAACACTGGAGACAGAAAGATACAATGTCCGGTTTGGGTAGAATTCTTTATACAGTATCTTAAAAGTAGAGCCTTTTTCAATTATTTCATGTGAGTTTTAGATTGAAGAGTAGAATATAGTAAGAAAAAATACAAGCCTTTTAATTATACGGTGTTAGATCCCAGTTGGTGTGATTTACTAGTTCCATAAACCAGTTATTCAGTCTATGATCTATTATCATAGCTGTTAACCAACTTAGGGCAATATATCTTCTTTTCCTGTGAATTATGGCTAGGCATGTTTTTCGTAATATTCGTAATTCTTTTCGGGTTCCTAAAATGTTCTGAATGATTTGTCTATTATTTTTATATTGTCATTTCCATATTCTGCTAGGACTGTTCTTATTCTGTTTTTTAGAATTTGGAAATACAATGTTAATTGTCCCGAATAAATTAGTTCTGGGATCGGCACAGGGTTTGGATAATTTATTTCTGAGCCTAGAAACTCATAGGCATTCAATTTATTTAAAAAGAATTTACATCGAGTTGTTAGTATAGTAACATTGTTAATGTAAAAATTATAGAAGATTTCTAATATCGTTTTCACGTGTTCTTTTAAAGTTTGGCTGGCAATTATAATTCATTTAGGATGTAAATCATATCTCCCTTTTCTCCTTCTAGTAACGGTTGCTCTAATAATTTAAAGAAGGTCTCTTCCGCGCCTTTGTTCGTCGGAGCTGAACGTCCGAACTCGGATTTTCTTATTGGATTTATAAAAGCTGGTTTTATTGTATCTTGTGGAAAAATTACTATCCGGGCATATAAATCTGTCAAATTCAGGAATGATAATTAAGAGGCATTATTGATCCGGTCTCGAATTTCCTCGTTTGTCTTAAATTGAGAAGTTGGTGCAATTATTTGTTTATTCAAAGTTGTGAAAATTACTGAAATTTTCCACATTAATTCTTGACTAGAGGGTACTCATTTTAGACATGTATATGTTCTGTTATTATAAGGTGAGATTGATAATTTAAGAACATGAATTTGTACCAAATTGATTATTTGTTCTCGTATGTGTGCCTTTTGTTGGGTAGAGTATTCCTAAAAAGGCCTATAAGTGTCTTGAAATATTGGTATATTTTTGGTAAACCTCGGTCAAAAAGGAGCTTCCTGGCCAAGCGGTCTGAACGAAAGTGAGAGCAAATCCCGAATTCCTCCTTCGCCCGAAAAGAATTAAGTTGGACCGGAAGTGGACAAAGGATCCTTTATAATTTTAAGATTAAATTATAAGTTCCATATAATTTTTTTAAAATAAAGATTATTTCATGGCAAGCTATTGTAATGCAGCAAAAAAACAAAAAAATAAAACAATATCACCAAAAAAAAAATATTTAAAGAAATTAGATTAAGATAAAATGAACGGATGTGAGAGAGCATACGCTCGCTCATCCATTCACTCACACATGCGTGTATCTACACATGAGTTCTGAGGGTGAGTGAACCGATAGCATCGAGTGTTTACATTATTTCAACACCTTGTTAGGATTTGTAAATACCATGTATGTATATGTATATTCATATACATAGCATACCTATATTGAGTAAAAGAATTAATTTAACTTGATATTGATAACTTGTATATTCACATACATAGCATATCTATATTGAGTAAAAGAATTCCTTTAACTTGAAGGTGTTGTATTACAATCTATTTCTTCTAAGTTTATGAGCCAGGAAATTTGTCTTAACACTCTTGGTGATTCTCTCAAATATTCTATGGCATTATGTCCATGAATAAACAGAATTTTATTATCTCCAATATGATGATAAAATCTTCTGATCCCGTGGATTATAGCTAAGCATATTTTTTCATATTATTCGTAATCTTTTTCAGGGTTTTGAAAATTCCTTGAAAACTTATTTATTAATCAGATTTGATGGGTATCATATTCTACCAAACAGTTCTAAATCTATTTTTTAAATTTGGAGATACAATACTAATTATCCGGAATACGCGGGTGGTAGAATTTGTTTTGGTTCAGCTGTCATCCATTGGCCCACAAAACTATGGGCAAGATTTTTAGATCGAAAAAATTTACATCGAGAATCTGAAACCCATACCTTTTTGGAAGCAAAAGTAACGAGAATGTCAAGTATCAGTTCTTTATGTTTTTCAAAATTTGTGGTTGCTATTATAATTCCTAGGGGGAGGAAAATTACCCCGTTTTCTTCTCTTCCTGGCAATATTTGTCTTAATAATTTTAAAAATGTAACTTCTGAACCACCTCCCAGCTATTTTAATTTGAGTGTTGTATGATGAATTTGATGATTTAATTGCTCCTATCGCTTTTAATTTGGTTATTTGTTCATGCAAGTTTTCTTTTTGTTTTTATGATTGAAGGTGTAAAGGTTGAAAATAGTCACGGAATATCAAATCCTTTGTCATGATTCTATGTTCAATCAACGAATCATAAGAAGTATCAGAAAATATTTTGAAATAAGTTTTGAATAAATTAATTTAATTCTTGTTTATAGATCTTTAAGGATTTCGATAGCCTTTAAATCAAGGGCGTCATTAATTGCTTGTTCACTCATGTTAATCTGAAAAATGGATACCAGCCATTTTTTTTGTAAAGATTTCAATGTGAAGAAGATTTTTGCTTTTAAAGAGTTAGTCACAGGTACTATTTTAGAGATAATTCTGCAGAATACCAAATTGTATTGTTTATTACTGCTTCTTTGGATAGAAACCGAAGCATTTAAAATAAAGTAAATGTAAAATGCTTCAACATACTTCGAAAGTCGCAGCGATTGGATTTAACAGTTGGTCCAAGGATCTGCCCATTTCGTAACCCTGTGCCCTAGCCCGGATTGAAATGCCTGAGACATTAATATTATATATATATATATGTATTGATAAAACACTGAATTTATTTATTCATAGGCAATTTTAAGCTTGTCCTTGTGTTTTTCAAATCTTTGAACATCGGGTACCCCAAGGATAACGTTGTGTTTATCTATCATATCTAAGATTCTATAAGGTCCGTTATATCTTAGATATTGAAGAGGTTCTTTTAACACGAATGCGAGTCCTCCAATTTTTCCTTCAGAACTTCGCGTATTATTATCATAATTTAATTATGAGCGCATTTTGGCTTGTATTAGATTTTTGGCGGCTAATATTTTTATTTCATTAAGCCTAATACTTAATTCTCGAAGATAAGTTCCATAAGTTATTAATTTTTCCTCGCATGGGAAAGCTGTTGGTGTTCTAGCTGTTCTGCCAAAAACCAGTTCGTAGGTCACATTGCTTCATGGACAGATGTGTTATAAGCGAACATTGCAAAAGGGATAGGACGATCCCAGTCATCATAATTTTTAACGTAGTGTTTTATAAATTCGACTGAAACCATGTGACTTCATTCTAAAAAACCATTTGTTTGTGGGCGATAACCGGAAGTCGTTATTTGTTTTACGCCGAAAATTCGACATAATTGTGTCATTAATTTGCTAATAAAACAAGCTGCGCTGTCTGTCAATATTGCATGCGGGACTTCAAATTGGGCAAAAACATGTTTTGCTATTGCATGTGCAATAGTCATTGCACTTATATCTGGTACGGGCAGCGCAATGCAATATTTGGAAAAATTGTCCTGTATAGTAAAAATGTGTTTATTCCCGTCGGGTGTAATAGGTAGTTTTCCTACTGTGTCTAGTGAAATTTTATCGGATGTGCCTAATGGAGTGCCTGTGATTATCATGGGCTCTCATGTTCTAGCGCGGATAACCTTCTGTTCTTGTCCATTTTCACAATGTCTGATATATTTAGTTATATCGTTTTTCATACCTGGCCAAACAAATCGTTCCCTAATTGTACGATATCTCTTAGTCATTCCTTTCTGGCTTCCGACAAGATGTTTGTCCATTTCTAAAATAATTTTTTGACGAGTTTCTAAAGATAGAACTAAAGATTTTCCATAACACAACGTAAGGGTCAAAATATCTTCGTAAAATGTTTCAGAAAGGATTTCAGTGAAACGAGTGGGAGTCATACCCTCTAGGTAGTAGTACATTCTAAATTCTGCTAATACATTCTAAATGGACTAGCCTGTTTTTGTTTTATCAGTTCACGTAGATTTTAAAAATAATTTTTAAATTTTATTTTGGGACGCTATAACCTTATTTCCTCAGCATCAATGATATCTAGGTCTAGTAATAATTTATGTTTTGGGGATAGCAATTCGCAATTAGCTGTTGAAAAATGAATATAATTATCCCTCTTATAGGTTAAATTCTCTCTACAGTTCTGAATTATTATATTACGCGAGTACAGTCCTCTAGTTACATGGTCGAGATCTATATCATGACCACGTAACCTAGTTTTGTGCTCAGTTTGTGGATCGATCCGCTGGTCGATGCGTAGCCTTCTGGGTTGAGCGACTTCCTTTCTCTCGCACGGTTTCTTCATTACATCGTCGTCCTCTCTCTCTCTCTCTCTTCAATTTTTTCTGGGAGGTTGAATCTGACTGCAAGCGGGGTAGATCGCGCTCCTGTACCTAAGACAAACGAAAAGTTTGGAAGTAATTTGCGAAATAAAATATAAAATCGCTACACCAATTATTTTGGGGAAAACTCACTTTAAGTTAAATCTACCCACAAGCATATTCCGAGCAGCCATTCACGTACACTTTTTCCTTTCCATCTGACTTAAGGGAGGTAACGTTGTACCCAGTTGACAGACTTCCAGACTTTTTTTTGTCAAAAGCAGGCAGTTCAAATGCAACACACCCCGTCCCGAATAACACTGGTCAACAAAATGTGGCCTATGCGCTCATGGAATGAGATATGTCATTTTCAGAGTAGTTTTTTCTGCTGAATCCAAATCTAGCCTCCATTTCTCTGCAGCACGTCAGGTTTTCGAGATTTTTTGGATCAAACATTTTTTTAAAAATTACAAATCAGGAGATAGAATGTTGTAAAAAATTTTTTCAATGAAAATCAATATATGATTTCGATGCATTTTTTAATGCCAAATCCAACGGCGGTCTTGTTTCTGTGATATCTTATACGGTTGCCGAGATAATCTAGAAAAACTGATGAAAAACACGAAAAAAGTGGTTTTACAAAAAACTGCATATGTTGCTGAAAATTTTTTTTTCCTACTGTTCCAGGTGTCATTCAGTAGTTCACACTCCACTTACCTTTGTACCTGCTTCTCCATTTCTATTGATCGCTTTGATGTAACTTTTCACGATACCAAGCTTTATGTTTAATCCTGGTAGAAAGATCTTTTGGCGATCAACCAGTGGTTTTTGAGAAACGTTCATTTTTTCTGGTTCTAACATCTCTCGGTCTGGCTAAACTTTAACATTATAATGCTGTTTTCGTGCTCTGTTGTCCCAGGTGAATAGAAAGCAACAATGATTTATGTAACCAGATTGCAATCCGAGGAGAATTCCTATTACTTTGAAAACACCACAGATACCATTTATGTAGCTCGTAATCTATTTTGTTAAGTAAAAGTTTCATGACATCATAGCACACTTTCATATTGATGGCATGAGCAAAGGGTATTGATGGATATTCGTTTCCGCTGTGCAAGACAACAGCTTTCAAACTGTATTTGTTCGAATCAGTGAATAAACGCCAATTCTCTGGTTGATATTCATGACCAATGGCCTTCATTAGTCCATCTACATCGTTTGCAATTGTTGCAGAATGAGTATCGAATAATAGCTCACAATCAGCGATAATGAATTGGGGTTCAATAGGAATGAGTTCCAGTCCTAGAGTATAGATAGCATACTCCGCAGAGGTCTAGCATGAAATGAAAACAGCACAGAGCACGATACGCAGGAGAGCTCAGAGCTGTTGCATGTGACATAGTAGAGGGGAGTTGCGCATGCGCTATA
>JBAGKK010002568.1:0-12572 GCA_037177015.1 Euceroptres primus | reverse complement strand
CAAAAATGATCGATAGCATCAAAAAAATGAAAATCGATTTTTTAACCCTAAGGTCCCTTTCTTCGCGGAACGTCACATATTATAGAACTAACTATGACATCCAGCACACGTTTATCAATTTACTTTCACGCTATATGAACATATTCCTATAGAAGACGTTTTGGTTTATAGAACGTTCTTTTGACGGAAGCCGCAACACTCTAGCAAAATAAAAGGCCTCGTCTGGATTTTTCTCATAATGGTTGAAATAATATGATTACCAATATAATTATATATTAGAATTATATAAGTTTGTAATATATTAATATATTGATGATTAATTATAATAATTATTATTATTTGTTATTTCAAATTTTTAAAATTTATTTTTGCATATTATATGTATATTGAAATATTTTATTGATTTAATTTTGTAATTAATATAAATAATTTTGTCTAAACATTTTACAATTTTCGGTTTTCATCTAAGTTATTATGTTGCCATTGTAAATGTAAACTGCTGATAACTGATTCTCATGTCAGTTTTCAGTTCCATTTTTACTATTTTTGAATAAATAATCGCGATCGGTCTGTTTTCGTAAGTAATTTCGGGCGTGAAGTTTGATTGTGAAGCTTCGGGAGTGCGGTTTTGTAGTGCAAGAGACCTGTTTAAGCGTGCTGTGGAAAATCTACACGATCCTGTGTGGTAGTGTTAGTGTGTACATGTGCCGGCCAAGGATCTTTTTCCATCAAGGATTTTCCGGCTTTTTCCTCGGATTTTCTGTGGAAATTTCCTTAGGAAAACTATAAGGTATCATCTAAACTATTTTGATCTTAAAATGCGGACTAAAATAGTCATTTTTGCCATGCATTTTCCGGGCCTTTTCCCTCGGATTTGCTGTGCTAGCGAAGTCAAACGCCCTTATAAAAACTACAAGGTGTCATCTAAACTATTTTGGTCTAAAAATGCGGACTAAAATAGTCATTTTTGCCATCATTTTCCGGGCCAGAGCCCTTAAGCTCTTTAGATCAGCCCTTCCGAATCACCTCAGACAGTGTATGGTCTCTGAAGATGCCCAGCTCCGTACTCGATCTGCCCCTGCCGGAACTCGCGATTAACGGCAAGTTCGTACTCTGTCTTGTGCACAAATTTTAACACCATAGAGCCGATCATCCCCACTTATAACGCAATGATGCGAGATGTCGTCGCACACCAGGTTGGTGCCAGCTAGTTATGCGGACGGAGACCGATAAATTTTTCGGATTCGGACATCAATGCTTGGCTCGGAAAAATTGGATCCTTATTCATCTTGTTCAAGAACAAGATGAAATTTCCTTTTTGCTTTACCTCATCTGCAAGAAGCCAAGATCCGCATCTGTAAAGAAATATTGATTTTTTGTAAAATGGCGTCAATATAAAAAAAAGAATTTCTTTATATTGACGCTATTTTGCGAAAAATCAATATTTTGCAATAATCTTGTGTACTTCTCTCGCAAAACTAATGTAGACAATTAAAAAATTTTTTGTTTGCCCTAGGTGCTGATGTGCGTCTCCGATGTTTTCGCCCGTGATGCGCCTCAAAAAAAGACGGCCTCTTTCTACACTTTGCTTCACCTCACCGGCAAGAAGCCAAGATCCGCAGCTATGAAGAAATATTGATTTTTCCCAAAATGGCGTTAATATGAAAAAAATAATTTTTTTAATATTGACGCCATTTTGCGAAAAATCAAGGATAAAATAAAATCATGCTTTAATCTATTAAAGTACGGGTGCAACAATAAAACCGTCGAGTAAGGTTTAGGTTCAATAACCGACGGAAAGTTTAAAGTAGAAATTAGAATAAAGATGATTCGAGATGATCGCGAATTAAATAAGGGTAAAGTAAAGAAAGTAATAGGGGTTGTAAATTATTACAGAAAGATTTTCCTTAATATTCTATTTAAATTTTTTTCAGGGTAACAACAAATAACTCAGACACACATTTTCTTATATATCTTATCTTATGAAATAAATACGCAAATAACATTTAATTCTGGATGGTCAGAATTAAATGTAATTTTCGTGCATTTATTTTATAAGATAAAATTATGTTAAAAAATGTGCGTCGAAGTTATTTGCTGTCAGCCTGAACTTAGATGTTAACTTTTTTCACTAGAATAAAATAAATCCAAATCAATTAATCTTTCATTTTTAAGAGGATTTAACTTTTTACCTGTGCCTTATTTCAAAGTTGCTTAGATCCTTTTTTGACCAACGGCTTTAATTATGGAGAAATTGATAGCATACAGCGGAGCCTTACTCATCCAATGCTATGCTGGAACAAGTAAAATGATACGATTCTACCGTGTGTTTTTCGAAATTATTTTTTCAGAGTTTTAAGATTTGTTTATTCCAATATAATATCTCGCATAATTAAAATTATATGTTGCACAGGTTGACAATGCTGACGAATTCATTATTTAGATGAATCTGAAAGTGAATTCAACAGTGAAGAAGATGATGTTGATGAAATCACAGCGAACAAACCCCAAGTATTAGAGACTTTGCAAAGGGCTTAAAATAATATTCAAACCTTGTATTTTAAGATAGAGATAACAAATATTATTAGAAAAGTTTATTCGAAGTGCTGTTTTCATTATTTGGAAATTATGTTTGGACCCATGCATTCTCATTACCTTCTAATAGATGGAGGTGGGCATGATTTCAAAATAATGAAAACAGCACTATGAATTAATTTTTCTTATAATATTTGTTATTTTTGTCTTAAAGTACAAGGTATAAAAATTAATTTGATCTCTTTACAAAGTCTTTAACACATCAGATTCGTTCGCTATGATTTTTCAAAAGTGGCCAAAAATAAATTTTTCGGCACTTTTGACCCCGTTTTGCTAAAGTTGCAAGAAGTTGTTCAAGTCTACTCATGAGATTGTCTGATTGATGCAATGCTAACAAGAGGTACTTTTTCAATCGCGCAGGCGTTGAGTAGTGAATGAGTAAGTGAGAAATTTGATAATCTCTTAGTCGCTTCTTCCTTGCGCGACGCTTGCGCAATTGAAAAAGTATCTCTCGTTAGCACCACTGAGATTTTCATGGTGGAATCAATGTAATTGACTTTTGTTTCTTTTTTCAGAAGCTGGAAATTATTGGCAATTCAGTCCGGCATCAATATTTTGTTTTTTCGTCTCGAGTCTTCGACATAAACGGAGGAACGGCAGTATAATCTCGATCATAGTCAGTGTCGTATCAGTTCTATTTCTATTTCTAAATTCGAAATTGTTTAGTAAAAAGTAAAATTTATATTTTTCGATTGGTTCGCAATCAACGAGCAATTTAAAAAAATGTACAGACGCGGATACCGCGGAAGCCTCTTCCTATTAAGCCATATTTATTTTCACGTTGCTAAGAACTGATTCGAAATTTAAAAAATAATAATCTCATTGTTTGTTTTTCAAGTTAGTTATAGCAAATTAAAGTAATTCAGTTTATTTTACAGTTTATTAATAAGATCCTCTTGTTCAAGAATCCTCGATATATACGCACAAAAAGAGGTCAGTAATATGCTAATATTAAATTAATAACTAATATAGAGAATTGGAATTGACGACCAAAAAGGGCTTCAAAGTGAGTAGTTTTGGGCTAAATGGAATGTTTTTTCAAAACTACATACATAAAACGAGACATTATCGCGCGCGTAACGCACGGATCATTGTTGATAGTACTGGATTTTAAAATTATAAGCGGCACTGAAAATAAAAAAGAAAATCACAGTTTTATTAGTGCTGGCATTCAAGTCCGCTCATATTTTGTTTATTCTAACAGTTCGAAATGGACGTCGTGCCGTACAGAACGAAGTGAAAAGTTCTCCTGCCTCAAAATAATCTTTTTTTTTCAAATTGGACGTTTAAATTTTTGAATATCCGAGCATTATATTGAGTAACATCTTCTTTTCATTTCCACACGTTTTTCATTCACATTCTGCACTAAATCTTTTCCCCTTTTATATTCTTTATACATTTTAAATTCAGATTTATTACTAAATCCTTTTCATTTTATTACGTTTCTCTCTCATATAAATGTCACTATTTAAACATTTGTCAAATTCTGAACCCGATTAGCCATTCTTTTTATTTTTCTAATATTGCATCACTAATATTAGAATTTTTACCCCTATTTTGTCACTTATTAATTTTTTATTTTTCTTATAATACGCCTTATTACAATTTTTCTTATAATCATTTGAAAAAGAAGATTTTAAGCATTCTAAAATGTCACAGTAACCTACCTCATTATTTCCAGATAACAAAAGTATTAATTTATTGTTCCTAATTTTTGGTTCATATAAATAAAATAATAAGTAGATATAAAAATAAATAATAATCGTTCAAGTACTTCGTATAAGGGAATAATTTTTATGATAAGCAATTACTTATTTAAGTATTCGAGAAAATTTTTTGACGTCATGGAAAGACAAGTTTGCACAATTTCTTCAGTGTAAAAGTGAGACAGCTTAAATTCGGTAGCAAATAATTTTCTATATCATACAACTGTTTGCGAATTTTTATTTCTTAATTGTCTAATTGTGCGATCTTATCAAGAATTTGCTCAACAATAAGTGCAATATTTCGTGCAGCCTCTTCGTTTCTTAATAATATCGCCTGCTTACAAATAGAAGCTTGCAAAATAATTTTTACATTAAATTTTTTATTTTCACAAATAAAACATGGAAGGAATTTCAGGTTTTTTTTCGAAGTCTAGTAAACGATCCCTGTTCTTTCTTAAAAGGCGCAAATATTTTTTCATACGCAGATTCTTGGTTATGTTATTAGTTTGGTTATGAAAAATCAATGACACGTAGGTTAAATGCTAAACACTGTTAAAAATATCTGCTTGAATTTGCAATTACATTTGGGTGAAGTTTTATACAATTACCGTTATTGAATTTTCAATTACAGTAACTGAATAAGTTCATGAAAAAAATTTCAACCACAAATGTTCTTCAAAAGTGCTTGAATTTTCAAGAAATTTCTAACACTGTAAGTCCATTTGGCGCACCGTCTAAAGTTTCATGCATTATAATACTAAGTAATGAGAAGTAAGTAATGGAATATGTGCTGCAAAACTTTTTATTTTTTTTTCGATTCGAAATTTTCATTAATGAGAAGTAATTAATTTATATGTACTTATATGAAGCATGGACTATAGGAAAAGAGGAGAAAAGAAGGAAATTTGTTTAGTTAATAGTATATTATGCATGAATGCGGGAAATAAAACTTTTCACGATGAATGTGATGTTTTAGTATGAGCGGTGTGTCACAAGAGCGATAAAAAACACTTTTATTTCCTCGGGAGTTAAGAAAGAGATGTACCTGATTATAATTTTTGTTTGGAAAATTTTATCGTTACCTGAACGAAGGTTTTACCACGAAAGAAAATGTGCAATTGTATGTCGCTGTACACATTAACAAGGTATATATGTGACCGCGAAGAAAGGGACCTAACGCCCAAAAAATCTGTTTTAAGTTTTTTACACCATCAATAATTTTTTATTTGCTCTTTCATAATAAAGAATATTATTCTACCTTAAAAAGTCAAATTGTTATTAAACTGTAAAGTGAGGCTCTCTTATTGAGTTCCTGTGTTGGACCGCCTCTTCAATCGCTCCTCCTGTAAAATGTAGCTCCCGGGCGTTAGGTTCCTTTCTTCGCGGACGGTCAAATGGACTTCCGAGCATAAAAGGTATAAATAAAACGGAAGACTTTTCATGCAGCATTCATCAGAGGTATATGATTTTGTCCAGCTTTATGGGCTACAAAATTGGGGAGTTTGACTGCGTGGGTTGCGCTGCAGGTATTGAAAAAAAAAATTTATTTATTTGCAAGAAAATTTAGCTGATAAATTTTTGTTAATAAAATTTGATGGTTTTACCACGAAAAAAATTAACAGAGTTTAGCCATTTTGAAAAGTTCTCCAGATTATTTACCAAGATAGAAATTTAGTTCTAAATTTACGAATGGATTGCAGTACCTTCCCAAGTCAAAATTGTCTTGACAGTTTAACCCACAAAGACCACACTCCATCTGCGTATACGTATACACCACACTAGTGCGAATTGGGATTTCGCATTTTTAAATGGTAATAATTCGTGCATAAATAAAGTAATTATAATTTAAAGATACGTTTTTCGGGATAAAAATTACTGAGAAATGCAATGGTAATAAAAATAAATTTAGTAAACAATTTTTAAATAGCAAAAAAAATGAGAAGAACTTTTCTGAAATGTCACACTTGTTTAAAAATTTTTCTGGTGCGAATTCGCACTAGTGTGGTATTTGAGGGTTAAAATGTGAAGGTCTCTATATTACGCTACGAGGTCTTATGCGACGCCTCACTTCATGAACTTCTTTGAGTCTTTGAGAGTCAAGGTCTTGTATGCTCATGAATTTAGCTTTTCTACCATTATTATCGGATCTATTAATGTATATAAAATTAGTAGGAATGGTTGAGTATTTTTTATAAGAATATTATATTTCATATCATCATATGTATTTTATGTAAATATGATATTAATGTAACTATTATAAAATGGTTCATGTACCGAGGAACTTGAAGATGTTTTGTCTAGTGCCTTTTTGAAATCAATGGATATTTTGGGGTTGCTCAAAGCCCATAAAGTGTTACATGCATTTTCTATGGGAAAAGACATTTTTGTAAATTTGCGATAGACTTGTTAATGTTAGGTTTATCTTGCTGCATCTGACTCGCCTTTCTTCAGAATTAAACGCCGAATTATGCGTTCTGCGGCTGGCACAAGATTTAATTTAGGTTAAGAAATTTTATTATTTTACTGATGTTTTGATTTCTCGCGACAATGAAAACATTATAGAGGCTAGCTAGCCCTTATAATGTTTTCATTATCGCTTTCTTTAAGTCTTAATCTTGAAAACTCACAGGCTAGAAGTCTTTGTCGGACTTGTAATTTGTTACACAGATTTATTAAGTTTCAAATAGTCGAAAATGTGTCAAATTAGTACAGAATCACTTATTGCTCAGAAGAAATGTCAAGCAAATTGGAATAAGACTCTGTTAAAAGAATGGAGTTTAGATATGTAATTAAAATCTGAATGCGTGTAAAGTCTGATTGTGATTTCTATTGCAGTTTTAAGATTAGTATTTACCAATTCTAAAGCATTGTTTGTGTTAGTATAATTAGACTTTTTCAGGTTAGGAATTTTAGCATGTATTATTCAGGAAAGCTGATGCCCTACCTTCGCTACTTTTGCCGACCAAAACCACTTAAATCCATTAAGATGATCTTCGAGGCGATTCCTGTGGATTCATTAATAAAAACGCTTGCACTATCCTGTTTTCTGAACGGTCTTTCCGAGAGAAATCTCTCCTAGTAGCAACCACGATTCTCCAAGCTGCCACTCTCGCATTTTAGTCTCAGGCCGAGACTTTTTCCTATCACTGGTTTTTCTGTCAACTGGATGCTGAATCCCAGAATTTGCTGTCGCTGGTCCAGATTATTGATGTCAGGATCGAACCATAACAAATTCGATTGCTGTGAAAATACTGGATGCAGCCATTATGGACTTGAAGAAGTTTCCACCAAACACCAACAAAAATTTACCAACTAGCTCCCACTTGGTCAATTTGGCTATTTTCACCGAACCTGAAGAAATAGAGGGCAGAACTTCTGCAACGTGGTTGCGAACACGAGGTAAGGACTTCTGGAAAGCCGACAATTCAGTTCTGTGCTGTGCGTCGTTGAAATTATATGGAGGGTTATTGAGGTTGTTCGCGCCATTTCCGTCTGAGTTCTAAAGGATCCAGTTTTTGTGGTTTGGTTCAGAGGTAAAGGTAGGCGTCAGCAATGCTCCAATCTTTGAGTTTTATGTGTGTGTCGCCGTTTTGTAGCGTGGCGTTGTTTTGGGTTATGAGTCCTTTTGCCGAGTTTTGTTGAGAAATCTTAGTTTTACCTGTAAGTTTCGTCCTGAGCTTTTTTGTTCTCTTTTATTTCGTCTTATTCTGTAAGATAACGTTTTATCTTAAAGCTTAAATTTAGTTTGTCACATGTTTTCTAAATAGTTTACTTTTATTTGTACCATACATTTTCTCACTGTTCTTAAAATAAATCAATATTGTTATTTCATTTCTAAAATTTTGTTTCAACTTTATTCAACTGCGCATGTTTACACCCCCATGAAATCCCCCTCCTTCTCTAAGCTAGTCGAAATTTTCGATTATTTTGAGTCTCTAGTGTTTTTAAAAAATTTTCAAGTCTAAATTGAGTTTCTAAATTCCTTAGTGTTTTCATCTTAAATTATTTTGAATACCAATTTTTGTTGCCGAGTGACACATCATTTCACAGGTGTCTAGCGCCTGGCATTTTCAGAAAATCTTTTTTAATAATATCAACTTCGGGATATGTTTGTGCTCTATAAACTCTTTAAATTCTAAAAGGATATTTTTTCCAAAAAATTATTCCCTCTTTGATCCTTCTTTTTTGGAAAGCTTCGGAGTTGACATTTCAGGTTCTACGCCCACCTTTTTCCGTGTTCTTAGAAGACTTATGAAGAGTTAATATATTTTAAGAATCTGGAAACGTCATGTACTTTTAAAATTTGATAGAAACTACTTATTTTTTTCTGATTGAAATCGATTATGATAATACCTAGCACGTAAAATTCGTCATAATTATAGAGGCTTTGGAGTTGATATCAAAACCAGGTTACGTTTTGACAGATTGGAACGAAATTGTTCTAAGGTCATATTTGATCAGCCTATCTTTTAATATACACATAAGATGCACAATGAGTCGAATACAATATCGTGGATCTGGGACGGAAATTTTGATTAATGAGGTGAGAGCATTAAGGGGGGGATTAGTAGAAATAAAGGAAGGCTAAAAAAGAATATTGGAAAACGAAAAACAAGTAATAGGGACGAGTAAGAGAGTAGGAATGATTAGAGAATAGTTAAAGAAGAAGGATGAAAAATGGGAGGAAGGGATAAGAGCGAACAGAGAATAGAAAGCCTTGATGCGCAGCTAAAGGAAGTAGTAGAAAAAGTGTTAAGGGAGAACAAAGATAAAACAGAGGAAGGTGGATGAAAAGAAAGTAAAGAGATGAAAAGACGGAATAAAGAGTTAAAATTAAAGGTAGAATTGATGGAAAGGAAAATGGAAGCAGAGCAGGTAAAGAGTTTAGAGGGGATTGTAAAGTAGGTTAATGAGGTGGAAAGAAAAATAGAAAGGAAGGAAAGAAGAGGAAAGAGAAATAACTTGATTATCACAGGATTTAACACAACGGGGGAAAGGGGAAAAAGGCTTAGAACAGGAATTAATTGGAAAACTAGAGGTGGAAAGTATAATAAAAAATGTTACATAGATCATGACTTGACATATAAAGAAAGAGAAATGTAGCATTAAATAAGGGTAGTATCTAGAAATGATAGAGAGAGAAAAAGGTAGTGAGGGTACGATATCAAAAAATTTATAATATTATTTTTTTCTTTAAAAAACTGAAGAAATGAATACTGATTATCATGAAAGATTGGGCTTTCAAAGAATCAGAAGTTCTATTTTGTGTTATTGGCGACAATAATTCGCCACAAAAAAGGGGTACAAGAAAAAGAAGAAAAGGTTAAGATCATTTTTTGTAACGTGGCAGGAGTTAAGAAAATAGATGTGAATTTCTGTGAGTTCATAGAAAAATGTGAAGTGTTAGGTCTGACAGAAACTTGGGTAGAGGAAGAAGATTGGGAAAGAATGAAAAGTTCTTTTACCAAATGGATTTAGATGGAAACTACAAGAGGTCAGGAAAGGAAAAATGGGTAGATTATTACAGGAGTTAAGGAGAATTTTGAAGAAGAAAGTATAAAAGAAATAGAGGGAGTGCAGAAAAAAAAGTGAAGATAAAAAGTTCAACCCAGAGGTGTTTGCATTGTTAATTTTATTTTTGTTTCCATTTCGGGGACCTGTTACGACTATTTTAAGATCTAAACGAAAATAATCACTAGATTTGTTTTTGCAAAAAATAATTTTTTCGAATTTTTTTACAAACAAGTTATTTTTTCAACAAAATTTCTATCACAGTTTTACAAAATACTATTTATTATTTATTAAAATAACGTAGGATCACAAATAAGTAATTTTTTAATAAATGCATGAGTGCATGGCATCAGCTCAGCAGTACTTATACGCTGTACAAAGTTGGGTTTCTTTTCTATTGGTGCTCTTTTTTATAGGTGATCAATTAATTTAGGAACGAGCTGTATTATTTTCGATTGCGATAATTTCATGCTGTTAATTTCAGTGCAAAACAATTGATAACAATTGATTATTTGATACTATTATATGGTCTTCTTTTCAAAGTGAAGTGGTAAGTTATCAATTTTTTTTAAAGCTTTGTACAGGAATTCTCTTCGAAACCTGGACTCCCATGAGTTATCTCGCGTTGCACATTGCACGATTCTAATCATTTCAAAGTCTCATCTTAAAATTCAGGTAAGATGTGTATGAATATTCACTGTGCTCAATTATTTTGTTTAAAAGTGTAAACTGCAAAATAAATTTCAAATTCTAATAAGGATATAATTGAATATCGAATAATAAAGTTTAGAAGTTTTTAAATATAAAGTTATATCAAATACCTTTTATCATTCATATTTTAGTTTTTAAAATTTCACGTAATTCTACATAGAAAATTTAAAAAAGAGTTGAATGATAAAAATATTGTGTTTTTAAATACTTGTCAAAAGAAAGAATGCAAGCAAAAAAGCCGCTTATTTGTAAATAAATTTACATCAACTTGAATACAAAAATGAAGAAGTGACTTCTGAGTTTTTAATTAATAATTGATTAATTGCCTTCTTTTTTTGTAAGTCATATAAATATATTTTGTTTAAAAAAAATTGGCTTGCTTTCCTTTGTCTTGGTTTGACGTCTGTCACCTACTTGACGTGCGTGAGTGCATACAAATATTTTAAAATGATTAACCGATTAAAAAAAAAAGTCTCATCCAGAATTCCGAAGAAATCTTCGTCCGATTAAAAGACTTCAACGCCCAAAACGTTCGTACGGAATTTACAAAGGTTCAGACCAGATAATGCCGGCTTGTAATAGATACCACCGTAACATATTTGGTTTCTCTAAAGCTTTATAAATCGCATTTATGTGAGTCATTTTTTAAAATTGACTTCTTAAAATTTATACTCCAAGATTGGGACTAATATTATGAACCATGAAAGAGCTTATAAGAAGAGTCAAGAGAGGTATTTTTCTTTAAATTTTTTTAAAATTTCTATCAGAAAATTATATTCAGTAATAGATTGTAATATGCTTTTTTTTCTTAGAATTTTCTTGTATTTTGCAATTTGTGGATCAGTTCTAATTTGGTTACATTTTAAGAAGGCTCTGTAATATTTCCGAAAAATAATTTTAATGACTCGTTGAACACAGAAAGAGAAACTAAAGATAAAATTTGTTACAGGCAATTTTTTACGATAAATTTTTATTCAGCCAACTTCACGTCTTTCAAAATGCATGCGTTGTAATGGAAAACAAAAGAAAATTTAACCGATATTTGGATAAAATTTATCCTGTGAAGTTAGTTTTTGTTGTAGGTAATTTTTATCCCGGAATAGAGGTGAAATTGATCCTTCGTTTTTTCCGTGAAGTTAACTAAAGAGAGAAATTCCGACTGCAAATATTTCCGAAAAAAAAATTTGTCAACTAAAAATTAACGTCATATAAAAATTTTCGGCTGCTTAAATTAGTGACAAAAATTTAGATTTCTGCGTTAAAATCCTTCATGAAATCTTCCGAATTTGTTGACAATCTTCTAGAATTTTCTAGAATATTTTTAATTTTCTATGTACTTGTAGATTCGTTAAATCTTCTAAAATCTTTCAAAATCTTCTAGTATCTTCAAGACTTTTTATAATATTTTTAAATCTTCCTGAGATTCTTGCTTCTTCCAGAATCTTCTAAACCCTTTAAACATTGTCTAGAACTATTTAAAATTTTGTAGGATTTTCCAGGCTTCTCCAGCTATAAAATCATCAAAAATCTCTTAAATTCTGCTTTAAACTTCTAATATATTCCAGTATCTTCCAGAATTTTTTCTGGAGAGTTTTAAAAAGTCTGCAGAATAAGTTTGTGCGCTTTGGCCGGCTAAAGCATACGGTAGAGATCCTCAAGGTAGAGTTGAGACAACTTTACTCCGATTTTGATTGGTGCAACATAACCGGAATCGAAAGTTCTAAAATACGCGCAATATCCGAATCAAATTTTTTAATTTTATCGTTGGCTTGATAGAAAATCAAAAAAAAAAATGATCGCAAAAATATTAATTGATGTTAAGTGATTAATAAAGTGAATAATATTTACTTTTGAACACGCACGTTTCAGAATTTACTGAAAATAATATTGTTTAAATAAAAGATACATACCTTGGCTGGATACAAATTTTAACTTAACATAAAAATGAACAAATATGTAAATGAAGAAGTGCAAGAAAAGTAAATATTCTTTAAAAAATTTGAAAATAAGTTTCAAGTGGAATATTATATTTACCATAAAATTTTTATG
>JBAGKK010002557.1:1090-12572 GCA_037177015.1 Euceroptres primus | reverse complement strand
TAATACTTAATTTATTAATGGATAAGCTGGCCAAATTTTGGATTTAATTCCAAATACCAGAAAAAATAATGGACATAACTTTGACTAGCTTTTCCAGTAGCAGGACTACTTAAAAAAAAAAATTTTGAGTACAGATTACAGACTTCAGATTAAAGAAATGTTAATAATAATAATGTACCTGTAATAATAATAAAATACCTGTAAACAGTATGATTGTTTATATTGAAAATTGCAATAAAAATTTAGAAAATGAGGAACTAAAATTAAATATTAGAAAAACTACAACTAAATTAATTTCAAAACATAATTTTTAAAATAAATTCAATAATTTTAAATTTTGAAAAACCTATTGAAACCTTTCAAAAGGCACATAATGATTTAGTTTTCTTAAAAGCCGAAAAAGGTCGGCTTTTAATATCACAGTAGCGGCAAAAAAATTGACCGTATTAGATACTCGTTTCAAATTTGTAGAATTCATTATTTATTTATTTTTTTTGATAATTTTAAAAAATCGTATGAACTCATTCGACTTTCTAGAGATAAATAAGATAATAGCTTTTAAAGAAAAATATAAAAAGAGGTCACAAGAACAGATAATGGAAAGTTTAAATATCTTTTTCGAAATAAGAAATAAGAGTAATTTATTTCTATGCAAAAAAAAGAGAAGATTTAGAGAAATTGCGTCAATTCATTAATAATACAAATAAAAAACCATTACCAAATGATTTTTAAAACATTTTTAAATATTGTTTTCATATTTCGTTTTTTTTTTTGAATATTTAAAAAAGTATGAATTCATACGATTTTCTAGAGCAGTTATATAAAAATGTGGAAGTGGTTAAAATAATAAAATTAAAATATTTTAATTTTTTTATTGAGAATATGTCCTTGATTCAAACCAAATAAAAAAATATATTTTATTAGGTTTAAATAAAAATGGTTAATATTTAAAAAATTCATGACATTGAATAAAATTTTTATATTTATATAAATAATTATAAGATAAAAGCTTTAAAAAAAAACATATAAAAAGAGAGATCACAAAATCAGATAATGGAAAGTTTAAATATCTTTTTCGAAATAAGAACTAAAAATAATTTATTGCAATGTAAAAAAAGAAGCTTTAGAGAAATTGCGTCCATTTATTAATAATAAAAAATAAAAACCATAAACGGATAATTTTTAAAACATTTTTTAATATTGTTTTCATATTTCCTTAATTTTTTTTTTTTGAATATTTAAAAAAGTATGAATTCATACGATTTTCTAGAGCAGTTATAAAAAAGTGTGGAAGTGGTTAAAATAATAAAATAAAAATAATTTAATTTTTTATTGAGAACTTGGTTAAAATCAAATAAAAATATATTTTATAATTTTTGCATAAAAATTGTTAATATTTAAAAAATTAATGATATTAAATAAAATTTTTATATTTATATAAACAAATTTTAAGATAAAGGATTTAAAGAAACATATCAAAAGAGGTGACAAGATCAAATAATGGAAAGTCTAAATAATAGAAAGTTTATTTTTTAAAATAAGGAATAAAAATAATTTATTGCAATGAAAAAAAAAGAGAAGCTTTAGAGAAATGGCGTCAATTAATTAATAATACAAAATAAAAACCATAAACGGATGATTTTTAAAACATTTTTACATATTGTTTTGACATTCCGTTAATTTTTTTTAATATTTAAATAAGTATGAATTCATACAATTTTCTATTGCAATTATTATAAAAAAGTGTGGAAGTGGTTAAAATAATAAAATAAAAACAATTTAATTTTTTTATTGAGAATACGCTCTGGATTAAAATCAAATAAAAATATATTTTTTATTAGTTTTACATAAAAATTGTTAATATTTAAAAAATTAATGATATTGAATAAAATTTTTATTTTTATATAAATAATTTTAAGATAAAACATTTTAAAGAAACTTATCAAAAGACGTCATAAGATCAGATAATGAAAAGTTTAAATATCTTTTTCGAAATAAAAAATAAAAATAATTTATTGCAATGCAAAAAAAAAACAGAAACTTTAGAGAAACTGCGTCAATTTATTAATAATACAAAATAAAACCCACAAACTAATGATTTTTAAAACATTTTTACATATTGTTTTCATATTTCGTTAATTTTGTTTAAATATTTTAAAAAGTATGAATTCATACGATTTTCTAAAGCAGTTATGAAAAAGTGTGGTAGTGGTTAAAATATTAATAAAATAAAAATAATTTAATCTTTTTATTGAGAATATACCTTTGGTTAACATCAAATAAAAATATATATTTTATTAGGTTTAAATAAAAATTGGTAATATTTAAAAAATATTGAATAAAATTCAATATTGAATTCAATTTTTCAAAATTCAATTTTTATTTAATAGAATTTTTATTGAATAAAATTTTTATATTTATATGAATAATTTTAAGATAAAAGCTTTTAAAGAAACAAATGAAAAGAGGTCACAAGATCAGATAATGGAAAGTTTAAATAATGAAAAGTTTAATTAACAGAAAGTTTATTTTTCGAAATAAAAATAATTTATTGCGATGAAAAAAAAAAGAGAAGCTTTGAGAAAATGCGACAATTCATTAAGAATAAAAAATAAAAACCACAAACGGATGATTGTTAAAACATTTTTACATATTGTTTTCATATTTCGTTTTTTTTTTAATATTTAAAAAATTATGATTTCATACAATTTTCTAGAGCAGTTATATAAAAGTGAGGAAGTGGTTAAAATATTAATAAAATAAAAATAATTTATTTTTTTTATTGAGAATATGCCCTTGGTTAAAATCAAATAAAAAAATATATTTTATTAGGTTAAAATAGAAATTGTTAATATTTAAAAAATTAATGATATGGAATAAAATTATTATTTTTATACAAATAATTATAAGATAAAGATTTTTATATAAATAATTATAAGTAGACAGTGACTAGTATTGCGAAAATTTCCGTGCAATTAGCACATACAACATAGCATGGGCTGACACTAGTGTTACGGAATTTTCCGTAATACTAGCTTACCCCTTTGTGTTGTATGCTAGTTGTACGGAAATTTCCGTAACAATATTCTCGATTTTATAAGTAATAAATATAGATATAAAAGGGTAAAGGTAGGTTAAAAGTATTTTAATTATTAAACATTTAATTAATTCTTGACTAATTATAGATTATTACAATGCTTTTTAATTAAATATCAATTCATACGGAGTTTTTTATACATAAATAATTACATATTTACCTAAAACCTCAGGCAAAATAGAGATTAATAAGTAATGTATTAATAAATAAAATAATAATTAATAAATTAATAATTAATAAAATAATAATTAATAAATTAATAAACTGGTTCTAATTGATTAATAAATAATTATTAATTCAATAGAGTACCTATTTTAATAAATAAAATTTAATATTTAATTTAATTAATACTCAACGATTAATTCAATTAAATTAAATTTTTAAAGTATTAGAAAATATAAACTGCTATAATATAATTTGAAAATATTATTCCAATACAAGCTGATTAACCTTAAAAATTTAATATTTAACGAAAGAAACAGACATTAAAACCAGGTCACAAAATCAAATAACGGAAATTGTAAATATCTTTTTCGAAATAAGATACAAAAAGTTTTTGCAAATATTCAGAAAACAAGCTATTTAAAAAAAAATTTGCGTCAATTAATGAATAATACAAAGTGCAAACTAACAATATCAACCTCAACAGCAAAAAAAATTTATTTAAGAAACTTGCAAGAACTACTATAAAGTTTTTTCAATTAATCATGAAAGTCTATAGACTTTAGATTTATAAATCTAAATTATTCCGCAGACTAGAAAACAACAGAATAAAAAAGTCGATCTATAAAAACTTATTCCAACATCACATCCAGTTTCTCAAGAAAGGAAAAAATGTAATTTTTCGAAATAGCCAACTAATTTATATTCTCATCAGGCCTTAAAACCAAAAAAGAAATTCGTTTCCCTTTATTTTTAGCCTTAGGAGAAAACATCCAGTGGATATTTTGAGGTTAGAATTCCGACGATTCGAACAATTCGAAGTTTGAACCGGCAATGGCTAATTACCCCGAAATATAAAACAAACAATGATTGAGGAAACTAAATTGAAACGTGGGAAATCGATTGTCAATTGAATACAATTGCTACATTACCAAAGATCTTGAACTTGTCATCGAGGAACCGTTTGCGATGCACTGAACTTTTGCACGTGGTCACGGTCAGTTCACTCTCACTGACTCTCACGACGTTGTAATCGCTTTTTGGGTTGACGAAGGTCAAGATCGATTTTAAAAAGATTAAAATTCAAACCAACGATCCGCTTCTTTTAAAATTTCGTATTCAGAAAAAATCTCAAAAAAAAAAGATTCTGGAAACTGGAACGCAGAGGAAACTCGTAGAAGAAAGGGAGAATTTTGCAGACATAATATAACCAGTGACTCGAAAGCAGACGTGCCAGGAACGGCTAGAAATTTATTATTAGACCATTTCTAGCACAATGCTAAAAAAAGGGCTGAAAGTGCTGAATCGCACTTTGCGTAATTTGAAAGGCCACGAAATTTGGGATCACAATAAAGAAATAATAACAATTGTTAAATAACCTCAAATTCCGTGTTATAACCTCTATTTGCCTCTATTTTGCATAAATATTTTATTCTTTAAATTTTGTACTTCAAAACGATCGTTTTGAATAAGAAATTTTTTCATATATAAAATGAAAATAAAGTTGAATAAAATACGAATTATTTTTGTATGTTTCAAAATAAATCCCTTTTCGACTTTTTTTCTGCTTGGAAGAGATTCTGATACAGTCGGACCTCCACCATTTCATATCGGATCTCCTTTTTCTTCCTACACAACGACTGTGAGAAGAAAAAGGAGATCCGATATGAAATTCTGGAGGTCCGATTGTACTACATTTATTTGTATTGAACTTTAAATTTTTATTATTTAATTTATAGTTATTTTGCTTTATCAGAATCGGACCAAAAACTTTAATTCTGTAAAATTAAAATATGAAAACAAAATTTTTTAAAAAATTTGAATTCGTGATTCGTAACATCGAATTCTAATCTATATAACGGAAACAAGAATATAAAATATAAATATAAAACAGAATTTTAGATTCTGTAAAGTGTAAAGTTTATATATAGCGTTAATTTTCCGAAAAAATGCCTTTTGCGAAGCGTTTTTTCTTCAAAAATAGATTTGGATTTCTCTATCTGCTCTCCTGAGAAGAGTTGCAGAATTAGATCTATTTATAGAATAATACGTACCCCTAAGTCCAATGTTTGTCCCTCCTTCATATTTAAAATTAGTCCCTTATTGAAATTTTCTTAACATAAGTATGATAAATATACTTTTAACGTAATAGATTAAAAAAAACATTTAAAAAATATATTTAGATATTAAAATAAGACAAATGGACTGTTGTAACCTTTCCGTAGTAATATTTCACTGATACTGATGTGATGTAGGATGATCGTCTGTTATCTCCCGACCGTTAAAAGTTATTCCAGCAAGAAAAGTTGAAAGAATTCTGTCGTACCGGGTGACCCAAAAATAAGGATTTTTACTTTTATTTTGAATAACAAAAATTTCCTATTATTAATATTGAAAAATATTTTATTTTATATTTTCATATAATTCATAATAATCTATTATATTTTTTATTTTTTTACAACATTTTAAATGAAAAAATATAAATTCATAAATCTTGTCTAATTTTATAAAAGAAAATTATAATTTATTGTAACTTTCAATAATTCAACAAAATAATTATTCCTAATTTTTTGAATATACACACAGATGTGTATATATATAATTAATGGTAATATTACACAATAACTATTTTTAAATTCTTAAAATATTTTTATATAATTAAAAAAGTTGCAAGTTATTTTCAACTTTAGATTTTTAAGTAACGTCCATTTGTAAATATAGGTTACTGTTATTATAATTACTTCGTGACTATAATAGTAAGAAGTATGAGAACATATCATGTGCACATTCATTAACATATCATTATCTTCTGCACTAATGATTTTAAGATTCGCATCCATACAGTACAGAGTGATCAAATAATTTTGTATCTTTTCCAATTAGATTAAAAAATTTCGTGCCAATTTGAAAAGTAGATTATAAAAATTTAATTTACCTAAGAAAAAAGCAACAACGGTTGCAAAAATGCCAAATTTCTAATTTTTTTTCTGTTGCACTATATTCAGCTATATTTGTTTATAATTTAATTATAATATTACTATTTATTGTTAATATTAATAATTTATTAATAAATTAATTTATACTAATATATATTTATTTATACATTAATTTATTAATAAATTAATTTATATTATTATATATTTATTTATATTAATTCATTAATATTAATAATTTATTAACAATAAATAAATATTATTTATTGTTTATAATATTATTTATTATTATTAATTAAATATATTAATAATTATTCACAATTATTAATTGTGAATAATATAAATTCTGATTGTTCTAACGCTTTTAACAATCCAAATTTACTCTAACTTAAAAAGAATTATTAAATAAGGAAACGATTATTTTTAAATTTTAAATGAAGATATTTATTAAAGAGCCTTTTTTCCCCATTTTCCTGAATAATTTTTCAAAATAAAAAAAATAAAATAAACGAAAAAGTGAAATTTTTTTATTTTGTTTTGACTTTTGAGCATAAATGTTTATTTAAATTTAAAAATAAATATTCAATAAAGAACCTGAGGTTTCTAGTTTTGACAATATTTACTAAAGAGCGATTTTTTCCAATTTCTTGAATAAATTTTCAAAATAGAGGAAAAATGAGAATAAAAATAAATTTTGATTCTTTCAACACTTTTTACAAATTTTTAAAATTAAAATGTATTATTAAATAAAGAAACTGTCATTTTTTAAAATTTGAAGATATTTATTAGAAGGGCAATTTTTCCAATTTATTGAATATTTTTCAAAATAAGACCAAAAAATTGAAAAATTAGAAGTGAAAGAAATTTTTATTGTTTTAACACTTTTAGCAACAAATATTTATTTAAAATTAAAAATAATGATTAAATAGATTTAATTTAATTTAATTAAATAAAATAAAAACTATCGTTTTTAAAGATAGATCTTTTTATATCATTTTTATAGATCTTTATTAAAAGAGTGATTTTTTAAACTTTAAGCATGATTGAAATTGAATTCATTTATTGTAATTATTACTTACTTTTATTTTCTGAGTAAATTTTCGAAATTGAAAAACGAGAAGCAGAATAAATTTTTATTGTTTCAACACTTTTTATAAGTTTTTAAAATTAAATCGTATTATTAAATAAAGACACTGTCATTTTTAAATTTGAAGATATTTATTAAAAGGGCGATTTTTTGCAATTTACTGAATATTTTTTCAAGATGAGACAAAAAAATTGAAGAATGAAAAGTGAAAGAAATTTTGATTGTGTTAACACTTTTAGCAACCAATATTTATTTAAAATTAAAAATAATGATTAAATAACGAAACTATCATTTTTTAATTTATAGAAATAAAAAAGAGCGATTTTTTAAACTTTAGGCATAATTAAAATTGATATTTATTGTAATTATTACTCATGTCTATATTTTATTTTACCGATATTATATTTTATATTATATTTCTGTTACACTATATTCAGCTATGTTTGTATATAATTAAATCATAATTATTAATTATTTGATTATTACTTATGATTATTTTATTATTATTTATTTATTATTATTTTATTATTATTTATTTATTATTATTTTATTATTATTTTAGTATTAATTATTTACATAATTATTAATTTTGATTAATATAAAATTGTGACAAAACTATCGAATTTTTCAAAGAAACTATAATTTTTAAAATCAAAAATATTTATTAAAAGGGCAATTTTTGTTTAACTTTTAAATGCGAGCATTGTTGTGACGAAACTATTGAATTTTCTTGGTTGTTATGGAGATTCGATTGTTTACCATGAAATATAGTTTCAATCCCTATTATTCCAGATTGGAGAATTTTCTTATTTCCATCCAAATCAATTATTCGAAAAATTACCATTTTTTTTCTCGAAAAAATTATAAAATTTTTGGAAAAATGTGCTTGTGTCTGGGTCCAGTAAAATCGGGCAAAACACTTTTGATGAAACGCCTTCAAGGCGATTCGATTGACGACGCAACTCAAACAATTTCCACCAACGGAGTGAATCTTTTTTTGGTGAAAAACGAACAAGGACAATCTGGAATTATTATCAGAGAAATTGGAGGAAACATGGCTCCATTATGGAAACATTATTTAGAAGGGGTGCTTAGATTAATTATTAATTAATAATCATAATTAATACCTTATTAATCATCATAATTATTAACTAATTAATCATCATAATTATTAATTAAATAATCTTCATAATTACCTTGCTTCACCAACGAGAGGTGAAGCACTAGCAACTTTCATGAACATTTAAATTCAAGAATTCAAAAGAATTCAAAAAATTTCAAAGAATTCCAGGTGAATACAAAACAATAATTCAAAGAATACAAGATAAATTAAAAAGAATTCAAAGAATTCAAGGGGAATTCGGAATAGTTCAAAGACTTAAAAATAAGAATACAAGATGAATTCAAAAGAAATCAAAAGAATAATTCAAAGATTTTAAGGTGAATTGAAAGAAATCAAAGAATACAAAAGAATACAAGGTGAATTCAAAGAATTAAAAATAAGAATACAAGATGAATTCAAAACAATAATCCAAAGAATTCTAGATAAATTTAAAAGAATTCCAAGAATTAAAAATAAAAATTCAGCAGTATAATTCAAAGAATGCAAAATGAATTCAAGGTGAATTCAAAGAATACAAGAAGAATTTAAAAGAATTCAAGGTAAATTAAAAGAAGTTAAGAATACAAAAGAATTCAAGGTGAATTCAAAGAACACAAAGAATTAAAAATACAATATAAATTCAAAAGAATCATTCAAGAGAATACAAGATGAATTCCAAATAAAAATACAAAGTGAATTCTTTGAATTCAAGGTGAATTCAAAAAATTCAATGAATGCAAAAGAATTCAATAAATTAAAAATAAAAATACCAAATGAATTCAAAAGAATAATTCAAAGAATACAAAATGAATTCAAAAGAATTCAAAAAATTAAAAAGAATTCAAAGAATTAAAAATAAGAATACAAGATGAATTCAACAGAGTTACAAAATTTAAAATAAGAATACAAGACGAATTCAAAAGAATTTAAAGAATTCAAGGTGAATTGAAAGAAATGAAAGAGAAGAAAAGAATTAAAAGAATAAAAATAAGAATACAAGATGAATTGAATAGAGTTAAAATAAGAATAATACAAAAAAAAATAAGAATATAAAATAAGAATACAAGACGAATTCAAAAGAATTTAAAGAATTCAAAGAATAAAAATAAGAGAAATAAAATAAAAATAATAAAAATAAATAAAAATAATAATAAATGATTATTATTAATAAATAATAATACAAGATGAATTCAATAGAATCAAAAGAATTAGAAATAAGAATACAAGACGAATTCAAAAGACTTTGAAGAATTCAAGGTGAATTGAAAGAAATGAAAGAAAACAAAAGAATTCACGGTGAATTTAAAGAATTGAAAGAATAAAAAAGAAGTCAATGAATTTAAAATAAGAATGCAAGATGAATTCACAACAATAATTTAAAGAAAACAAGATGAATTCAAAAGAATGATACAAAGAATTCAAGATAAATTGAAAGAAATCAAAGAATACAAAAGAATTCAAGGTGAATTCAAAGAATATAAAGTGAATTTAAAACAACAATTCAAAGAATTCTAGATAAATTTAAAAGAATTCAAAGAATTAAAAATAAAAACTCAAAAGAATAACTCAAAGCATGTAAGATGAACTCAAAAGCATTCAAAGAATTCAAGGTAAATTCAAAAAATACAACATGAATTCAAAAGAATTTAAAGAATTAAAATAAGAATACAAGATGAATTGAAAAGAATTCAAAGAATGCAAGGTGAATCCAGAGAATTCAAAGAATTCAGGGCGAATTCAAAGAATTCAGGGCGAATTCAAAGAATTCAGGGCGAATTCAAAGAATGAAAAATAAGATTAGACGGTGATTGAAAAAAATTTAAAGAATTCAAAATAATAAGTGAAAGAAAAAATGAATTCTACAGAATAAAAATACAAAGTGAATTCAAAAGAATAATTCAAAGACCTCAAGATGAATTTAAAAGAATACACTGTGAATTTAAAGAACTCAAAAGAATTCAAAGAATTCAAAATAAGATTATAAGGTGAATTCAAAAGAATTCAACGAATTAAAAATAAGAATACGAGATGAATTCAAAAGAAATCAAAGAACATAAAAGCATTCAAAGAAAGCAAGGTGAATTCAGAGAATTCAAAGAATTCATGGCGAATTCCAATAATTCAAAATAAGAATAGAAGGTTAATTGAAAAAAATTGACAGAATTCAAAATAAGAATGCAAGGTGAATTCAAAAGAATAATTCAAAGAAAACAAAATGAATTCTAAGGAATATACTCTGAATTCAAAAGAAGTGCAGGTCAATTCAAAGAATTCAAGGAATTAAAAATAAGAATACAAAGTGAATTCAAATGAATAATTTACAGACTACAAAATGAATTTAAAAGAATACACTGTAAATTCAAAGAACAGAAAAGAATTTAAAAGAATTCAAGTTGAATTCAAAGAATTTGAAATAAGAATACAAAGTGAAATTAAAAGAATTCAACGAATTAACAATAAGAATACGGGATGAATTCAAAGAAGTCAAAGAATTCAGGGCAAATTTAAAGAATTAAAAATAAGAATAGAAGGTGAATTAAAAAAAATTGAAAGAATTTAAAATAAGAATGCAAAGTGAATTCAAAGAAATAAAAAAATTTAAAAGAATTCAAGGCGAATTCAAATAATTGAAAAGAATTCAGCGAATTAAAAATAAAAATTCAATATGAATTCAAAAGAATAATTCTAGGAATACAAGGTGAGTTCAAAAAAATAATTTACAGAATACAAGATGAATTAAAAAGAATTCAAGGCGAATTCAGAGAATGCAAGATGAATTTTAAAAAATTCGAGCTGAAATCAAAATAATTAAAATTTAAATTTAAATTAAAATAATAAAATTCGAGGTGAATTCAAAGAATGTAAAATGAATTCAAAAGAATTCAAAGAAGTATAAATAATAATACAAGATGAATTGAAAAGAATTTAAGGAATGCAAGGTGAATTCAGAGAATTCAAAGAATTCAGGGCGAATTCAAATAATTCAAAATAGAAGAGAATAGAAGTGAATTAAAAAAAATTGAAAGAATTCAAAATAAGAATGCAAGGTGAATTCAAAAGAATAATTCAAAGAAAACAAAATGAATTCTAAGGAATATACT
>JBAGKK010002526.1:0-12573 GCA_037177015.1 Euceroptres primus | reverse complement strand
GAAGTAGAATATAGTTGATACACTCTGTAATCGGAAATCTTTGTTAAGACAATTTTCTTCGGGACAGTCGATATGTACAGTAGGGTAGGCCGAAAAACCAAAATTTTCGAAACCCTAAACGGTCCAGTGCGGAAAAGTTGCCTTTGGAAAAGAAAAATCGAGGCCGAAAAGAATTTTCGAAATTGGTTAATATTTGACCCTCCCGCATCGGGGTCAAAGTTTTGAATTTTGACTAATTTTTCGACTTAAATTTCCTATGGACCGAAAATTATAGGGAATTTTTTGAAGGTGCATTTTTTAGTAGTGAACAAGAATGTAAAATCACAAATTAAAAAAAAAAATAATTGTTCAAGTTAGACAGTTTTGAATTTGCGCGAAAAATTCATTACTTGAATTTTTTTATTTCTGCATTTTTTTTTTTAAATTGAACATGTGATTTAAATTTCTTTATCTTAAATCGAAGACACTTGTTATTATTTTGTTACCAGCAAAAAGATTTTTTGATTTTGTGCAAGATGTCAAAATCACTTAAAAGAGCGAAATTCATGATTTTTGACTGCTTACAAAAACCAAGAGAAAAATTATTTTTGAAGATAACAAAATAATAAAATATATCTGTTATTTAAGGTAAAGAAATTTCAATCACGACGTGTTTAATTTTTTTCCAAAAAATGCAGAAATAAAATAGTTTAAAAAACGAATTTTTTGCACATTAAAAAAAGTCTAACTTGAACAATAATTTTTTTTAAATTTGTGATTTCACATTATTGTTCATTATTAAAAACGGCAATTACAAAAATTTCGTCATAATTTTTGGACCATAGGAAATGATTTCAAAAAATTGGTTAAAATTCAAAACTTTGATCCTAATGCGCGAGGATAAAATATTAATTAATTTTAAAAAATTTTTTGGTCTCGATTTTTTCTCCCAAAAGGCAACTTTTCCGCCCTGGGCCATTTGGAGTTTTAAACATTTTAGTGTTCCGGTCCTCCCTAATATAAAGTCCTAACAGTAAATTACATGGATTCTAAAATCGTAATCTAATTCTGCATAAAATAATGATAAAACTAAGCTAGTGATTCAACACCTATTATCAATGACAACGAGTCAAGTAGATTATTACTTCAGACTGTGGTTTTTTTAAATTAATGAAAGGGATATAATCATGCATGTATATGATGCACGTTTGGCCATTGATTCATTCAATCTAATCTAATATTTTTGTCAATAAGTTTGACAGGTAGATAGGTAAGAAAGAAGGTCATGAAACGTACTAGTGTATCGCAGTGGTTGCTATTATCGAAATATTAAACCATTAGTAATTGTCATATTGATAAGTAGAAAGCAAAATGTGATTAAAATTTTAAAATTTAAAGATGATTGCTTTTTTCAAATTCTATTAAGAAGTTATTTGTTTCATAAAAGATTTTCTGCATCCTTAGGATTTTCTATCAAAAATTCGGACAGGTCTTCTATAATTTTTATCTATTTCTACCAATTCAGTTTACTATTCCAAAAAAATCTTTTTTTTTTAGAAAAGATGTTTATTGAGTATTTCCAATCGAATGTCATTGTTTATGAATGATATGGAATGACGCTTTAAACAAATAGAACAGGCAACATGCCTAGGCTGAACTTACTTAACTGGACGGGCGTACTTGACCTCTGGCTGCCCAGAAATCAAAGATTTGGACGTTGATGGTCTTCTTATTGGAGTGCTCATTGCACTTGGAACAATCGTTTTTTCCGATCCATTTTCTTCCATATCTTCCCTTTTTTTAGTATTCGATTCTGTACTTTGCTCCTCTTCAACACTGGAAGAAAAATTAGAAATCAATTTATTTTACTTCTTTAACCTTGAATCATTTTTAGGGTTTCATAGCCTTGGGCAGTAACCCTTATAGTTTCGGTCTGTTGTGCATCCGTCCGTCGTACTATTTTGATAGCTAACTGACATATGGCCCAAAAGTGACATAAGACCCAAAAGTGGCATAAGACCCAAAAGTGGCATAAGACCCAAAAGTGGTATAAGGTCCAAAAGTGTCAGGACCAAAAATTGGCATAGGATCCAAAAATCACGTAGGACCCAAAATTGACATAGGACTCAAAATTAACATAGGACCAAAAATTGACGTAAGGCCAAAAACTGATATATGGCCCAAAATTCGAATAGGACCCAAAACTGGCATAGGACCCAATATGGGCATAGGACTCCAAATTGGCATAGGACCCAATATGGACATAGGATCCAAAATTAACATTGGACCCAATATTAATATAGGTTCCAAAACTGGATTATGATCCAATATAGGCATAGGGCCCAAAAATCATATAGGGCCCAATATTGACATAGGGCCTAAAACTGGTATAGGACCCAAAACTGATATAGGAGCCAATATGAACACAGGACACAATATGGATATAGGACCCAAAACTGGCCTGGATTCAATATGGACATAGGACTCAAAACTGTCATAGGACCCAATATGAACGTAGGATCCAATAAAGACGTAGCACTTAATATGGTCATAGGTCCCAATATGGGCATTGGGCCCCATATGGGAATAAGACCCAGAACTGGCATAGGACCCAAAACCGAAAAAGGGCCCAATATGGATATAAGGCCCAATTCCAATATAGCATCTAAAGCTACGAAACCCTTCCTTGTAGGCGCTTGTCGCCTATACTACTAGTTTGTAATTTTGAAATAATTCCTACTCTGCTTGAGTTTCTATACTCTGGTAATCGTCCTCGACATCTGCAGGTGTTTCTTCTAATCTCGTGTGCCTAGCAGAGCCTCTCATAGGTAACCGGACCAGAGAAACTACTTCGGAAATTAAAGTTGATGAGGACATGGTTCTAACTCTCCTTGATCCTGGCACAGAGTCACTGCAAGCTGCAAAAAATTTTTATAGAGGTTTCGAATAATATATTTTTAATTTTCCTTTTTTGTGTTATTTTGTATGTTGAAATTTTTTGTATTACTGGAATTATCTGCAAGACTATCCAGATCCTCTGCGATTTGGTATTTCCGATATTTGAGGGCGTACTGCAGCGCCAAAAAAACGGAAACCAGAAACGTCAAAACCAAAAGTGAAGCTGCAACAAGATGTGCTGGAGTTAACCATTGAGCCCATCTGCCAGCAGCAGCCATGATTTTCGGTTTAAGAAATATCGTTGTTGGCAGTGTGGTTCCATTATCCGAATGTGGTTTTCCTACAATTCCATTCATAAATTTATTTTTTTCATGGTATTTTTTAAATAACGTTTAATATTGTAATTAGAATATAAGAAACTGAGATAATTGCAGATATGAAAAATATTAATTAAATTATTTGTCAACGTAATAATTCATTATGAAACCTACTCAGCAACAATATGTGGGCAAGAAAGCCACCAATGCAAGATTCTCCTTCTGCCATTAGTTCATCGCTAAAAAACTCGAGAAGTAACGTTTCAGCTGAGGAAACGATTGTGCCTCTGACTGGTTCTTTCTTGTCAAATGCAAGATCTGCCAGAAGTTCAGCGCTAAGGGAATCCCCGTCACGAGCACGAACGTATTGTCCTGGACATGGGAACTTTGCTTGATCGAAATGGAGTCTGACTAGATTCCCTGAAGGAACCTGCAAGTTATTTCATTCATTTGTCAATTTCTAATTTCATTTTATAAAAATTATTATTGCTAGGAGGCTTTCTCAAGCTCTTGATTATTTATTATCTATTTTTTAATAAATAAGAAACAATCGTTCTAAGGAAACGATGTTACGCAAGTGTACAAAAAAGAAGAGAAAAAAGAATATTCCTTGTAACTTCCTTATGTAAGTGCAAATTTTAAAAATATTGACGAAAAATATTTGAGAGAATCGACTTTTTATATTTTAGAAAAGATCACCGAAAGTTTTATAATTTAGAACCATTTTACAATTGTTCAGTGGATTTCTAAAAAGAACATAAACCACTCTAAAATCGAGAAAGAAAACTTGAATATCTTCATGAATTTAAAAATTACAGACTTGAAAAAAACTGGTTGTTATTTTTTAAAGTGCAACTTATAATTCAAATAGTCATAACTTTGTGAAGAAGCATGTTTTCACAAGCCGAAGAAATACTTGTCGCCTTATTTTTCTACAAAAATTCCGTATTCCTCGAAAAAACATGCGTATATCGTCGAAGAAAGATTCTGCGTGACTGAGAAAACTACATATGTATGTGTTAGATTCAAACAACAAATTTTGTTTGAATACACATTTGTTTACTTCAAATACGCTCCCATGCGCGCGCCAACCCAATTTCTGGTTTTCAGTTTTGTCATTTTTCACTTCTTGATTCAGAAAATAAAAACATTTATACAATATTCTTTCCGTACGATATTTAAGTTATAGTGGTTCAAAATTATTTAATTTAGGTTTCAGATCATAGGTTTATTAGAAATTTATTAAAAATACAATATGAGCTCATATTGTAGATGATATGAGCTCACATTTGAGATCATAGGAGCATATGTTTAATACCATACGAGCTTATATTTAAGATCATAAGAACTCATATTTAATGTCATATTAGCTCATATTTGAAATCATATGAGCTCATACTGTGGATCATATTAGCTTTAATTTTAGATTATATGAGTTCATATTTGACATCGTTTGAGCACATATTTGATATCATGTGAGCTCATATTTAAAGTCTTATTAAGAGCTTCTATTTGATATTATATGAGCTCAAATTTGGTATTATATAAGCTTATATTTGAGATCATATAAGCTCAAATTTAAGATCACGTTAGTTCATATTACGGATCATACGAGGTCATATTTGAAATCGTATGGGCGCATATTGTAAATCATACGAGCTCCTATTTAATATTATATAAGCTCATATTTAATACCAAATGAGATCATATTTAAAATCATATTAGCTCTTATTTTATATCACATGAGCTCATAATTTGGATTGTATGAGCTCATATTTGAGATCATATGAGCTCAAATTTAAGACAATATGAGCTCATGTTTGAAATCTTATTGATTATATTTATAATCGCAGATTTTAGATCATATGAATTTCTGTTTTCTATCATTTAAGTTCACATTTGAATTCATATGGGCTCACATTTAATATTATATGAGCAAATATTTAAAGACATATTAGGTCCTATTTGATGTCATATGAGCTCATATTTGGGATAATATGACTTCATATTTCGGATCATGTGTGTTCATATTTAAGATTATATGAGCTTATATTTTACATCGAATGAGCTCATATTGCGTTGCAGATCATATGAGATCAATGTAAGCTCAAATTTAAGATCATATGTGTTCATATTACGGTTCATATGAGCTCATATTTGAAATCGTATGAGCGCATATTGTAGATCATATGAGCTCATATTTGAGATCATATGAATTCAAATTTAAGATCATATGAGTTCATATTTGGGGTCAAATGAACTCACATATACTTAGAATCATATGAGCTCATAAATAGGATCATATGAGCTCATATTTTCAAACTTTGGAATTGACTTTATTTCCTAAAACAGCGGAGGCGAAATCTTTTTATAATATAGAGAGAGAGATTAGTTATGTCTTTGTTGTTTAGTATAACAAATAGTTTATTTATTTAAAACGAAATATTTATATGATTTAAGGTAAATGGCCCAGTGATCGCAACCTTAAGACCAATAATTGACATCAACTTTAGCTTCTTTTTTTATGGAAATAAACAGCATTATAGTTGTTTTGATAACATTTCCATAGAGAAATAATGCTCATTGATTAAAAAATGTATTCAATTCAAAATAAAATTTGTTTAAATCAAGTAAATTTTTTTGTTTCATGCATTTTGTAATAGATTTGTTCCATAAAATTCTCTTCAGGATTGTAAATGAAGTTTCAAAGCTTACGATCACATAAATATCAGAAAATTGAATTTTTTGCAGAAAAAAAATTTGAGCATAAATCGTATAAATAGCATGATTTCCATATGTTCACCTGAATCAGCCAAAAGGAACGCCCAGGACACACTTGGGTGCTCGCAGCCAAAATCGTTCTCGTCTTCTCGGCATTCATATTCAGGACGCATCCACATCTACACTTGCTACCGACTTCGGCAGTCACTTCCGGTCTGTCGGCCGCCAAACCTCGACCATGGCGACATTCCCAATCGCCTTGGCTCAAAGATCCATGAAGATCCAGCTGTTTTGTACCACCACATGCCTCAGTATCAACAGCCTTCCCCTTAAATATGTAAATTAAATCGATTTCAAAGCAACAAGTAGATTGATATCCACTGCGGATTTTCCTGGATTAACCTGTCAATACCCTCAGACTTGAAATACATTTTCCACTCGAAGAGAAACTTCCACAATCATTCTTCTCTAAGTAATATATCCCAATTCAGAATCCATTTTCCAATATCTTTTTATCATTGCAGAAAACTTCTATATTATAGTTATTGGAATGCAACTAGGGGAAAGTGACGCGATCTGAATAAGCAAAATTTCGACTTTATAGTAATTCAACATTTTAGAGAAAAAGGAAAACTATTACGTACCAAATTGAAGATAAAACATTATTTCAAACAATACCAGTAACGTAACAAAGATTATATCCGATATTTATCCGTAATTTTTCTGAACCATTACACTCTTATCCAGATGAGGATTTAGGATCACGATCCAGATAATCGTGTTTTACATCACCCACAGTGTTAATTGATCAATATTTCGCTTGATCTCATCGAATAACATTCCAGCACTGTTACTTTTAAATGTTTTTATCTTGATAAAAGTAATATTTTTAAATATATTGTAGAAAATACACCAGCTATTATCTCTATCGTATTTATTATTAAAGCATGACAGCCACTTCTGTCAACTTCAAATGTTGAAAAATCTATTAAAATAGCTAGTTTTTTATGTTAGCAAAATGCTCGGGTGGTTTGAAAAACTTTTGAGTGTTTTTTTTACGCATTATCCAGATTGGCGAAAATGACACTGCCAATAAAAACATTTTAATTACGTTGTTTGTTACGTTTTCAAGTCGTAAAAACACATTTTTAAATTTTTTGATTTAAAAATGGCAAATAAGTGGTGAACAGTATTATGACAATCTCTTTTTGATAATTTTACTTATTAAAAATTACTTCAGTTCGTTTAATTCAAATATTTAGTAATTTTTACGTATTATTCAGGTCGGGAACCTATCCAGTTCGGGTCACTCTCCCCTATCAATTTTTATTAAAAATGTCTTGTTAATTTGTATTTATGCAACATTGGAATGGTCGAAAAAGGGATTCTTGAAAAGTTACTATCATCCTTCCATTTTTATTAAAAATGTCTTGTTAATTTGTATTTATGCAAAATTAGAATGGTCGAAAAAGGGATTCTTGAAAAATTACTATCATCTTTTCATTTTTATTAAAAATGTCTTGTTAATTTATATTTATGCAACATTAGAATGGTCGAAAAAGGGATTCTTGAAAAATTACTGTCACCTTCCCATGTAAAAAGTGCCGGTTTCTCGGGACTTTTCCAGGAATAAATTTGCAGGAAAACTCCAAGAAATTTCCCGGGTATTTTTCGTCGTTAAATTAAACATTCTTCTCTGAATATAATACCTTAATTCAAAATGCAATACCAGATACTTGAAGTATCTGATACAATTTTAATGCAATAACCATATTAAATGAATTTAAAGTTCATTTTTCGAGAAAAACTCTATAGTTACTGCATAAAATCATCAAATTTTATATAAAAACATTTGGTTAACTGGTTTTATCACAAAGGGGGTCAAAAAAGGTGCATTAAAAGTTTTCATTCATTATTTTCTGAATTTTCTTTTTTTACAATCGTAAGTTTTGAGAGGGCGTCAAAAAGGGTTCAAAAAAGGTGCACTAAAAGTTTCCATTCATTATTTTCTGAATTTTCTTTTGTTAGAATTATAAGTTTTGAGATACTAATTCCCGATAAACTTAAATTCTGCAAAATTAGTTAGGGATTCAATAATATGGATTTAAGGATAGGTATTGTAATATTTACAATTATAACCATTCTATTGTGTAATACAATGTTGCATAAGTACAAATTAACAAGACATTTTTAATAAAAATTGATATTTGTAATAATATTTAAGTATTTAAAAGTATTAAAGAAAAATAAAAATGACAGTTTTTAAAGACCGTAGAATGGGGCTATTCGCACATGGTGGGGCTAATATGAATAACTCACTTTAAGTATATTTTTTAATATGATAATGGGGATAAAAATAATAATCTCCCAGCATATAAAATTCAGAAGGACTTCTACTTTACCGAGGATGAGGGTGGAATTTTATGCGACCTCTGTACAAGCATTGAAACATGTTTAAATATGTAGGTGCATTTAAAAAATTGGTTAGACCTCCAAACCTTGTATCAGTTCAATAGTTTAAAAGTAATGAAAAGTTCACGGTTTCCCGTGTTTTTCTTACAAATTTAAGTGATAAAAGGAATTTGTTTCATAAATGCAAGTTTGTGCTTTCATTAATTAGTTCAAAGGTTATATATGAAAATTTGAAGATCGGCGGTACAATTCGGCTGGTTCATCAAGTTATGCTACGTGCTAATTTTTCATTTTTGTGTAGTCTGGTATTTTTTTCTTTTTTAATTATTTATTTATTTTTTAAAAAGCTAAGTTGAAATAATATTTCACAATAATTTATAGTTTTCGAAACATAACTGTATAAAATATGAGGATGCCTGTCAGAAACCTAATCTCACTTTTCAGTTTCTATTATTTCCGATTTTGCAGGTCAATCAATGACAGAATCAAATTTTGGTTGGTACTGCATTTTGAAAATTTTAACATCAATTATAAGAGAAAATATTATCTCTAAAAATTTATCTGTAATTATTATTATTTTAATATAGAGCTATTTTTTGGTGCCAGGAGAAAATTTTTATCAGTTAAATTATAGATTATAGATGAGTTAAATTGCTCATTTGGAAATGGCCAGTAAATTAAATGGTTAGAAATTACCTTAGAATCTTACATTGATGTTAAACAAATTATAGATCTTTCTAAAAATATATTTCGTTAATATTATTGTTGATGTTTAATTGTTTTATTTTTTTCTGTTTGATAAATCTCAAACTAATATGAATTTCTTAATTAAAGTTTTTTTTCATATTTTATCATCAAAAAATATTCTCAAACAATTAAATAATAATTCTAAGTAGTATTTCAGTATTAAAAAATTGTTTTCTTCATTTAAAACATTAAAAAAACAATAGTTGTACCTACTTAGAAGATCGGCGGTACAAAAAGGTACAACTTTTCAACAATTATTATTAGTAAGTAGAAAATGATTTAAAAATCTAAAAATTATTGATTTCTCTTCTGAATTGAGTCCTCTAACTGTCTGTAAAATGAAACAGCTGAAAAAAATTTTTCTTGGGGGTGAAGTTAAAAAAACCTGGAAAAATACGTAAAAATTGTACACAATAGTCTCACCCTATGGGATATAAATAATTTTTGAAATAAACAGATTAATTAAAAACTGTACTATTTATCTTGAAATTAAATAGATTTTCAAGTCTAAAATTCTGAAAAAAATTTGAAATAAAAAATGCTTACCTGACAGAATTGGGCTCCATATCTCGGGGGTGGATTGTCGCAAAACCTATAACGATTCCTTGTTCCTCCGACGCAAGAACTACTACAGGGAGTCCATTGGCTCCAAGGACCCCAACCCCCAACGTCACCTTCTACAACAAAAAAAGCAAACAAGCTTTCATTTCAGTAAAATCTCCGCTACCAGTAAAATCATAGATAGGAGGATCTCTTGTAATATTAATCTCGAAAATTGTAGAATTATATGAATTTCACGCCTTCATATTCATTTTATACCTATAGATATGTATAAATTTTATAGAAGAAATCATGACAAATAATAATTATCAATTCCCATGAAATATGGAATTTCCACACAAAATTCCATATTTCATATAGAATTGAATGTGAAATTCCATAAAGAATTTCTGTGGAACCGCTCCACGGAAATTCTTATAAAATTTCCTTTAAATTTCAATTTCCCTGGAATATCGAATTTTCATTCTAAATTCGATACGAAAATTTGATACAGAATTGAATATGAAATTCTATGTGGAATTTCTGTGGAAACCACTTCATGGAATTCGTAAGGAATTTCCTTCGAACTTTAATTTCCATGGAGCATGGAATTTGCACATGAAAATTTGATAGAATTAAATATTAAATTCCCTGTGGAATTTCTTTGAAAACCACTCCATGGTGAATCGTATGGAAATTTCTTCGAATTTCAATTTCCATCAAATATAGAATTTGCTTCGAATTTCAATTTCCATGAAATATAGAATTTCGACACGAAATTCCCTATTTGATATAGACTTGAATATGAAATTCCTTGTGGAATTTGTATGGAAACCATTCCATGGAAATTCGTATAGAATTTCCTTTGAATGTCAATTTTCATGGAATATGGAATTCATGCAAGAAATTTGATATGGAAATTTGATATAGAATTAAATATGAAATTCCCTGTGGAATTTCTGTGGAAACCACTCTATGGAAATTCGTATAGAATTTACTTCGAATTTTAATTTCCATGGAATATGGCATTTCCATGTGAAAATTTGATATAGAATTAAATATGAAATTCAATGTAGTATTTATATGGAAACCACACCATGGAAAATTGTATGGAATTTCTTTATAATTTCAATTTGTATGGAATTTCCTTAGAATTTCAATTTCCATGAAGTATGGAATTTTCACGCGAAATTCAATATTTGATATAGAATTTTATTATGCAATTTCATGTGGAATTTCTGTGGAAACCACTCCATGGAAATTCGTATGAAATTTCCTTCGAATTTCAACTTCCATGAAATATGAAAATTCTAAACGAAATTTCATATGCAAATTTCATATAGAAGTCTACAAGGAATTTCCCCCATGTAAAAAAATTCCCGGAAGTTTCTGACTCGGAATTTCCTTAAAATTTTACTCCCTAAGAATTTTATTTGCTGGAATTTTTCCGGGAAATTCCCAAGCATAAAATTTCCGGGCAAACTCCCAGGAGATTCTCGGAAAATTTCTTTGAAAATTCCAACAAAATTCTCAGAAATTTTTTTTTCATGGACTATTTGAAATTCTGTAGAGAAATTCTATAGAAAATTTTGTACGATGTAGACGAATTCCATATAAAATTTTGTGTGGAATTTCCACACGGAATTCTAAATAAATACATCGCATTTTTATGAAGTATTTTCAAAAGAATTTTTTTCACCTCATTCAAACATGATTTTAGAATGTTTTTAAATTGTACACAAATTAAACAATATAAATTTGAATTTTTTGTTTAAGCCACTTTATTATTAAGTCTATAATTTAATTCAGATTATTCTGATAGGTAGGTATAATAAATAAGTCTAATAAATTACTTTTGAATATTTAATTCATTGGAATTATAAAAAATGACTAAACAATAATAAATAAATCGAATAAATTTTTTTTAATACCTTATTTATTGAAACCCAAAAAAATGATAAAGAAAACAACAAATTTCTTCAGTTTAAAGTAAAATATTCCAGAATCCTTAAGTTTATAACCATTCGATAACGCGGCTTTACACTTGGGTAAATTTTGAATTATTCACCGTCATGACGCCGATTCTTCATGCGGATACAATCGCGCCTGTTTATCGACACTGAAATAAATTTTCCGGTGTAAATCTGCGATGATCGAAAATTTTCGCCTGATTGCTCTGATATGGAAATTCTTATACTTTTCGTCTGCACGAAAATAGAATTCTTGAGACAATAAATCACTTACACATAAATTTTTTCGACAAGACAAATCAAGTTTGAAAATGAGTTGCTGGATTTACGAGAACGCGATTCCGAAGACATTTTTATTCAGTTCTTATTTTCGTCTTCAATATCAATTGTAAAAAGTTGACTTTTGATTGAAAAAATCTAAAGATCAATTAAACACCCGAATGTTTCTTTATTGAATGAAAACTATTCCTCTAAAAATCTTTTATGAAACGGGGTCGCTTTGTTCCCGATTTGTCGAATCATTTTTCATCGCAGCTTTTTTTTGGAGTAAACTGGCTGAACAATGAAAGAACGTTTACCGATGGAATTTCATCGGAAGTTAATTTCAAAGGCGATTTGAGGCGTGGTTCGGTGGCATATATTCCAAACTTGACTCGGTGATAAATAGGGAACGGTCGAACGACAGCAGCGGAAAACTTTTACTGAAAAAATAAAAAAAAAGCATGGAAGATGCTGGATATCGGCAAATTTGCCGTATAGAAACTTTACAACTTCACAATCTTGCCTCCAGTTTCTTAGAGGTGTAAAAGTAACTTCGTTTCCTAAATTAAGAAAGCAAAAAGCGAGACACTTTTTACACTTGACTGAACCTGACGTTGAGAGTTTCCTTCTAGTAAATTGATTACTAAACTGAAGAGAATAATTATAAAATACTATAATATATATAATATATAATATAATTTATATGTATGAAATTTATTTATAATATA
>JBAGKK010002515.1:0-12574 GCA_037177015.1 Euceroptres primus | reverse complement strand
TTTTGTACGTTCAGAGACTATATACGCGGTCCTGAATGTTGACATAAGACTGCTCGCTCGAATAGCATTAGATCGAGAACCGTCTACCCCCGAGCCCGGCCCTCGATCTACCGATGAGTGTATCAAGGAGAATGAGCTTAAAGTTATTTTTAACGAATTTTGAAAGTGAAGCCTAAGGATAATTTAGTAAAAAATAGTTTGGAACATAACTGTTTACTTAAAAATAGTTATTAGGATATTTGTGTTTTTTTCTTTCGCCTTAGAGGAGAAAAGTCGTAATTTTCATTTAATTTAGTTCTCAACAGCTCATTTTGTTCCTTAAAAGATTCTTTACAGTTCTATTTGGTACTTTTTATTAAAATTATTTCATTTAGAAATTATACAGTTAATGACCTTTCAAATTATATAATAGGTCAAATTACAAGATTTAATAAAAACGTACCAAATAGAACTAAAAACGATCATTTAAACAACAAAATGAGCCGTTGAGAATTGAAATTGAATGAGAACTACGATTTTTATCCAAGACGAAGGAAAACACATAAATATTTAGATAACTACTTTTAAATAAACAATTATAACTCAAAATATTTATTTTCTGTAAAATAATTTAGTTTCTCTTTAAAATTCATTAGAATGAAAAAAGCTATTGATTTAAGTTATCTCATTCATTTACAAAATGAAAAAGCTCTTTTTTGTTGATTTTATAATTCAAGATAAATATGAATTAATTTTGAGTTTGACTGTACGGGGAAAACATTCTTAACCCTCCTACGCACGATGACGAGATAGCTCGTCAAAACGAAACCGGTCAAAAATGCACGATGACCAGATATCTCGACATGACATTTTCTCTAGTAGCTTTCGGTATAATAACTTCTATGACATCTTACACCCCGCAAATTAAAGCTAAAGAATATAGCTTTCTAATGCAACAGGTTTAGAATTGAAATATTTTTAATTTTATTTTCAATTTTCAGTTAAAAAATGATGAAATTCACGAAAATTTTATAGCATTGTTTGTATTAAAAAACGTTTTAAAAAGTACTTAAAAAATGCTCAAACCAATTTTAAAACATTTACTCGGAGGTTTTCGGGGTCGTTGAAAACGAATCTGCTATCAGAATTTCAAAATTAAAAATAGCGTCCGTGTACTCTTGATTTTATAAAAAAATGCTTCAATTAAATTGAAAAACCATACTCGGGGGTTTTTAGGGTCGCTCATAACGAATCTGATATCAGAATTTTAAAATTCAAAATGGTAGATTCAAAATGGCGGCCGTGTACTCTTGATTTTATGAAAAAATGCTTCAATTGAATTGAAAAACCATCCTCGGGGAATTTTGGGGTCGCTCATAACAAATCCGATATAAAAATTTCAATATTCAAAATGGCAGATTTAAAATGGCGGCCGTGTACTCTTGATTTTATGAAAAAATGCTTCAATTGAATTGAAAAACCATCCTCGGGGAATTTTGGGGTCGCTCATAACAAATCCGATATAAAAATTTCAATATTCAAAATGGCAGATTTAAAATGGCGACTGTGTACACTCAATTTCATCGAAAAATGCTTCAATTGAATTGGAAAACCATACTCGGGGGTTTTTAGGGTTGCTAATAACGAATCTGTTATCAGAATTTTAAAATTTAAAATGGCGCATACAAAATGGTTGGCAGTGTATTCTTCATTTGGGGTTTCCAGGGACGTTGGCAACGAATATGTTATCGGAATTCTAAAATTCGGAATGGCGAACTCAAAACGACTGTCATATATTCTTAATTTTACTCTTGAGAGTTTTTCGGGTTGTTGAAAACGAATCCATTATCAGATTTTTGTATTTAAAATCCCTGATCAAATACTGCAGGTGTAAAAGATTATTTTTTTTTAACTTGGTGTCAATCTGGAAATTTAGACTAAAAGTGTGCTTTTCATCAATAAATAAATAAATTGGTTATTAGGAGTTACATTTTTATGTTTTTATATTTTAAAAATTTTGTAATATATGCATATTTATGTTTTTTTCAAAGAACAATAGCGTTCAGAAGTTAAAAAATCACGGTAACACAGTATAAATATAAACAATTGAAGACTGAAATAAACATTTGCACCTACAAGCAGATGAATACATCCGGACTATGCTATATACATATGCTATGATAGTAAATTATAAAAGAGACAATCACGCCAATCTTGGAAGCTATTGAGCTCTGAGGTGTAATGTACAGTCAAACCTCGTTTATTGCAAGACTCGTTTATTGTAAGTCTCCTTCATTGCAAGCCAAGATACTCGTCTATCGCAACTTCCCCAACTCCCACCACTGATGGTCACATGTTCCGTTCCGTAACAAACGTAAAAAATTTAATTTCCCCCAAGTAAAGTTTCAAATCAATTTAAGCATTTTTTTTACAAAATCATGAGTTCACGACCACTATTATAAATCCGCTATTGCGAATTTTGAAATTTTAATAGCCGATTCGTTATCAGCGATCCCAGAAACTCCCATGCATGTTTTTCTAAGTTGATTCGAGCATTTTTTGATGAAATTAAGTGTACCCAGCCGCCATTTTGAATCTGCTATTTTGAATATTGAAATTCTGATATCAGATTCGTAATCAGCGACCCCAAAAACCCCCAAGTATGATTTTCCAATTCGATTGAAGCATTTTTTATAAAATCAAGAGTACACGGTACAAGGTCGCTTATAACGCATACGCAGGAGGGTTAAAAGCCATGTTTAAATTTAAATTCTTGAATTTGAATAGCTTCATATTCAATTCTAAAAACTTAGAATTACGAAATAAGGAACATAAAATAGTCTTAAATTTTCAAAGTTTTCTAGAATTAAAAGACCATGCAGAGAGGAGATAATTAGCGCGTGAAATGATCTGAATGCATTGAAAATTCGATCTGAGAAATGTACACTTCTACTTAAAACCATTTAAATAAAAAATCCAAAATGAAAACGTTTTCTTATATTCTCTCGTTTCAAGTGTCAAAGGGAAAAATAGAGTCGATTAGTGAAGTAGGTTCAAAGGATATAAGGTTTAGTTTAGGGTAAAGGAAGGGAATACATCGAAGAAGAAATCAGATAGAATGATCTCTTTTGGTACGCGGGACAGGGTCAAGGATAAACGAGATTGAGAGAAATCTTAAGCGGCCAAGTCGTTCTTAGCTTAAAGGGCGTTTGAATCGTCCCACCGCGGTATGCAGGTAGACTCTGGACTCCAAAGTCTAGAGAATGAGACGAGGGTGGATTCAGGGGGGGGGGGGTTGATAGATTCGTTGGAGGGTGAAAGGTTGGAGTTGACTGTGGATGTAGAGGACCACAAAGACACGCTTTCGGGTACATATATCGTGTAAAATACGAGCATGTCGGAGCTAAGCCGGTCATAGATCGTAGAAAGCTGAGAAATCCGACCAAGCCGCTTTTCTTTCGAGCGTGCTACAGGAGACTGCTCTTTTCGAAATCTTCTTACCCACACATCTTACACACATCGTCGCATGCATGTGGGCATTTTAGTTTTAACTGATTAATTCACCATACGGGTGAAAATAAGAAAATCGTCAATATTCGCCTAATAATTTTTGTTGAAATTTTTTTTTTTAATTTGATTAAAGCACGTTTTTTCTGTTAGTATGCATCCGAAATATGACGAAAATAGTAGAGAATAAGATCAAGTAACATATTTAGAATTTATTTATGGTCTTTTTGAACCTTTTTAATCAACGTGATATCTCACAATCTCCAGCCCTTAAAATACATGAATGGACTATAGAGAACGAATTAAATATATGTATATTTCAACATTTATTGTTTATTGTTTTTCGTTAACCTATTTTAAAATTATTATTCTTTTCAAACAAAACGACTAACTTCATTCAAGATATAAAATTTTCGTAGGGCACGATGACAATAAATCAATGAAAAGGAATTCTGTTTTAAAGGTTACTTCCTTAATATAAATTAGTTTAAATTGCGAGTTTGTAAGAACGAATAAGTTTTTACGGACAATATTTTCACGTATAACTTACCTTATAAAAAGTGCTTTTATCTAGAAAAAATCGCGGGACATGATGACATTTCAAAGATGTACGGTTTTCTAAATTTTGTGAAATTTGTTAACTGCCGATTTTATTTACATTTTTGACAGATTTTCACATAAATATATTGTAAAATTTACGTCAAAATACACTTGCTTTATGGTTTAAATATGGAAAACTACCTTTTTTATTAAAAAATCCGACGAAATATGTCTCTGGATACGATGACCAAAAGTGAAATTCAGATCTGGGGGCAGATGAAAAGCTATCTGTTTCTTGAAATTGAAATTAATCAAACGATTATTAACTTCTTTTTTATCTTTGGGAGTAATAGAGAAAAGGTGTATCTTAGAAAAGCATGCAATTCTACTTTAAAAGACTGCAAAAAAGCTTTCGAATACTTATAAATATAATAAGGGACAAGGGACTCGATGACATTTGCAGATATTAAAAATTATGCATGTTCAATAAATCTGAAGGTATCAAAATGTTGGAAACAGTTGAAAACTAGTTGTCATTTGTTTGCAACATTTTATGCATCGTTTTTTGCATAGTGACTACCCAGAGTTCATTATGCATAGATTATGCATAATTTTTCCACCTGGGTAGGACATTGTAGAGTAGCTCGCGTGCTAAAAAATCCTTATACAGTACCGGCCAGGAATATAAGGACACCTGTTTTTTGTGAGATGCATAGATTCTCATAATTTTTATAATCTACGAGATAATTTTTTTCCACAAAATAATTCGAAAGCTATCAAAATTCTGCGTAAAATAAACCCAAGATGAAGTGATTTTGCTCATTCTGTAAGAAACTAATACAAAAATAGTGCATTTTTCGATTTTTCCTGCAAATTGCAATAACTTACGAAATAAATAACATTTTTTAATGTCCTTAGGCTCATTTTAAAGTTAAATCTCCATAGAATTTCATGAACGTATAAAGAGAACTCTCCAATTTTTTCCTTCGATTTCGCCAAAGACCGAAGTTGGCACAGAGAAGTTGTAAAATTTCAATAACGTATAATTATTTATAGAAAAATATTTAAAATCAGTCTATACAACTTTTTTGTTCCAAGTTCAGTCCTTGGCAAAATCAAGAGAAAAATTAGAGAGTTCTCTTCATACATTTATGAAATTCTATGGAGACTTATCTTTAAAATGAGCTTAAAAAATGTTAATTATTTCATAAGTTATTGTAAGTTTTCGTAAAAGTCGAAAAATGCACTATTTTTGCATTAGTTTCTTACAGAATGAACAAAATCACTTCACCTTGAGCTTATTTTTCGCAGAATTTTGATAGCTTTCGTATTATTTTGTGGAAAAAATTTTATCTCGTACAAAAAAGAGGTGTCCTCATATTCTTGGCCGGTATTATATCTAAAACAGAATATTTTTAAGAATAAATGCGTCATTTTCGCGGGACACATTTTCACCCGTACAGTGGTCACATAATTTTAAAATTTAATTCACAACGCAGCATATAATTTAAAATTTGTAGACGTTCTTAACAAGTGTGTTTCTTTTTTCAGTCACTTTTTACAGGGATCACAGCGGTGCAGAAGTTCAATTTTAGTCAAAATTTTTCTTTTTAGAAAAAAGGGTGAAAAGGGTGAAATTTGTTTCTTTTAAAAATGTCAAGGAAGCCAATAAAAGTTAATAAATACAATGTTTTTATAAGAAAATTCAAATTTGATTAACAAATACAATTATATTGATTTAATATTGATTTGATTATCGAAAATTTTGAAAGGCACAGGGTGTCTAGTTCCCTGGAAATCCTTGAAAACCTGGAAAAGTTTTTGAATTTTTTGTTAAAGCTAGAAAAGTCTTTGAATTTCATTCATACTCCTGGAATTATTATCTCTCTACATTAGTAGAGAGATAATTAGATAACTCTCTGAATTAGTAGTTTTCTTCGATTGAAATAATGAAAAGTCGAATGTTAAAAATTTGTGAAATTTTTTTGTGTTTCCTTGAAACTTTATGCGTTCAAAAGGTGAAAACCAAAGTCAGAAATTAGCATTTTTTAACATTAAAATTCAAAAAGTTTAGGAAGTCATTATCTCGGAAACTAATCAATTTACGTAGTTCATTCTTGAAGCTAATTGTACATTATTTAATAATAAGAGCAAAGTATGCAATATCAAGTAGAAAAAAGTGATGTTTTTGTGTTTAAAAAATTATTTTCTCTTTGCTAAAATATAGAGGGCCATTCAGTTGTAGAAAGAATGGCCTGCACAGCACGAGAATTTTTGATCGTAATATCTTTGACTACTGAAATTGACAAAAAAAGGGTCAGTGTCAAAAGCTTCTTGTTCCGCAAGTCATTCTTTTTATATGATACAATTTTTTAAACATAAAAACACCACTTTTTTCTACTTGATATTGCATAAATTGGTCTTGTTAATGAATAATGTGCAATTAGCTTCAAGAACGAACTCCGGAGGTTGATTAATTTCCGAGATAACGTCTTCCTGAACTTTCTAAATTTTAATGTTAAAAAATGAAAATTTTTTACTTTCGTTTTCACTATTGAACACATAATAGTTTTAAAAAAAAAACACAGAAAAATTTCCCACATTTTTCACATTCGTTTTGTAAGAGCAGTGCAGTGTTTTCTTAAAGATGACCATTCTCAAAAGACCTTGAAATTTGGGTACGTTTTCACCTTTCTCTGATCATAAAAAACTTCCTAATTAGCTGCAAAATGTCATCACGCATTCAAAGTACAGGGGACATCTTACTCTTTTAGATGTTTTTTGTCTCATATTTTTCAGATTTTTTTCGGATGAGATATTTTGTCAAGTATTTTGGGCTCTATATAAATGCTTACTAAAGCAACTGAGCCAAACCAGGTCAACTGTATCCAAAAATTTTCCATGAAAACCCAAATTATGAAATAAATTATATATTCGTGAAGTATTCGACCATACAAAAAAGTAATTTGAAGGATTTTTTGATATTCTTTTTTTTGTCTGTTATTTTGTTACATAAACATTTGGACACGATTTTCTTGCAAAAAGCATAAGTCAAATTCGGTTAATGATGATCCACTGAAATTTTTGTAGATTATAGATAAATATCTTCCCTTTTGAATGAAATAGACAAAAAACCGAAATTTGTTTAAAAACGTATTTTTAATAACAATTTTATAAACAATTGGAAATTGTTATGTGTTCTCCATACGCGACTGGGCTGGAATTTTACATACATATGGAATGAACCTTCAGCTTCAAGTTTCTGAAGAAAAAAAAATTGTATTTGACCTTGGAAGTGTCGAAAACGAATTTTTTCTTTGCGCCGTATGATAATGTGTCGGTACGAAATTAGGAAGATAGAAAGCTTTCATTGCATACTGTCATTTAAACAAAATGTAATTATTTTTGTATCAAGTTCAAAAAATACAAAATCAGGAAAGCTTTAAACTTCAATCAAACAAAAAAATAAATACGATATACTTCAGATAAAATTGCTACAAAACAATACTAAAAAAAAAGTATCCCTACTTTTTTTTTGACAATGACATGATCTACAAATCTTGGGTCTTTTGAAAAAAATTTACACTGAACGGTTGTTCTGTTTTTTGCTGAAAAGTGGTAATACTGACGGGTATTTTTGATAGTAATTGCTTGGCTAAAACGAGTTTGCAATTTTTCTTCGTGGTCAAAATAAATGTTTTTGAAAAACATTTTGGCCCATTGGAAAAGACTGATAGGAGAGTTCAAGTAGTTTCCATCAACACGTTGTAAACTTGCTCTATAAGCATGTCTTTTGACAGAACAAAGTTTTTTGTGAATCTTTTTTATGATTTACAAGATTCACAAAGTTCTTTGTGAATGCTTATAGAGCAAGTTTGCAACGTGTTGATGAAAACTACTTGAACTCTCCTATCAGTCTTTTCCAATGGGCCAAAGTGTTTTTCAGAAACATTGATTTTGACTTTTGTTCCCATGCTGAACACAATGCCCACGAAGAAAAATTGCAAACTCGTCTTAGCCAAGCAATTACTATCAAAAATACTAGTCAGTATCACCACTTTTCAGTAAAAAACAGAACAACCGTTCAGTGTAAATTTTTTTCAAAAGGCCCAAGATTTGCAGATCATGTCATTGGCAAAAAAAAGTAGGGATACTTTTTTTTGTTTTTTTTCTAGTATTGTTTTGTAGCAATTTTATGTGAAGTATATTGTATTTTTTTTATTTGATCGAAGTTTAAAACTTTCCTGATTTTGTATTTTTTGAACTTGATAAAAAATAATTACATTTCGTTTAAAGAACAGTGTACAATGAAAGTCGTCTATCTTCCTAATTTCGTACCGACACATTATAACATTGAATCCCGATCCAAGCGCCGCGCCTGGCTGCAGCGCCGAGCCCGCCGGCCGATGTACGGCGCAAAGAAAAAATTCGTTTTCGACACTTCCAAGGTCAAATACAATGTTTTTTCTTCAGAAACTTGAAAGTTCATTCCATATGTATGTAAAATTTCAGCCCAATCGCGTATGGAGAACACATAACAATTTCCAATTGTTTATAAAATTGTTATTAAAAATACGTTTTTTAAACAAATTTCGGTCTTTTGTTTGTTTCATTTGAAAAGGAAGATATTTATCTACAATCCATAAAAATATCAGAGGATTATCATTTGATTTATGCTTGAATTTATGCTTGAATTTGACTTATGCTTTTTGCAAGAAAATAGTGTCCAAATGTTTATGTAACAAAATAACGAACAAAAAAAGGAATATCAAAAAATCCTTCAAATTACTTTTTTTTCTGGTCGAATACTTCACGAATATATAATTTATTCCATAATTTTGGTTTTCATGGAAAATTTTGTGATACAGTTGACCTGGTTTGACTCCACTGATAATCTAGTTTGACTCCACTGATAAACAACTTTGCATTACTTTATTAATAGACAGCTATAAATTCTTAGAAAGTATTCCTCTAAAGCAGGCCTGTCCAAGTAGGAGCGCGCTATTCGAAAACGATGTTTCGCCTTCCCTTCCAACGCTGCTTCTTCAGCTAAGATGATGGGAGATGGTAGACTTAGCTTAGCAGTTAGCATTGAAAGGGATGGCGAAACATCTGTTTTGGGATGGCCCGCTCCTACTTGGACAGGCCTGCTCTAAACAAAAAATAGTTTTTTGAGCTTATGCAGATAGTCAGATACAGTTAACTAAACTCAAGAATCTCATAAATTGCATAATAAACATTTTATGTGGTACATTTAGTTGTGTAGATTATTTCTATCGTATAGGTTCAGGAAAAAAATTGTTTTGCTATTAAAGTTTATGGTAATAATTAAAAAAATGGTACCGGAAAAAATTTATTTTTTGATATGGAAAACCTGGAAAAGTCCTGGATTTTTTTAAAGGAGAAACGCTAGACACCCTGAAGACATTGAATGAGTCCAGAAGATTTAGAATCAATCCACAAAATTTTAGAAAATTCGGGAAAAGTTTTAAAGTTTTTAGAAGCTTCTCGAGAAGATTCTAGGAGACTCTGAATCTCTAAAGTTTTAATATTATGGCACGCAGTTTTGAATGTCATAAGTTTCTACTTTATTATAATTCTTGGAAAATTAATCGGAACTTTGAATAAAAAAGGGGCAAAATGATCAAAAATAGGGATTTTTAGGTATTCTGAGAAAATAGGGGCTGGAGAGGGGGGATAGGGGTCTGTCACCACTGTTTTTACGAAAACTTATATATTATTATATAATATTTCTTCTGGCAAGGAATATTTTTTGGAATGTTGGAATGGTTCCTTTTGTCTCTCGCATTGAAATAATAATTTCTTTTTTTTAGGCTTATTTTGTGTAATTAAAGATGATCTATTTTGAATTTCAGATACTTTTCATTCCGTAAAGTAAATGCCATAAATTTTAATTTGAAAAAAGTATGCTGTAAATCTTTTCTAATGAATTTTATGATCGGAAATCGGGCTCCTTGTTCACAGATTGGTTGCGAATGAGTAATCGCGTTTAAAAATGCCTGGCGCTGTGGGAAGTAGTGAATGCGAAAGAAATCGATCGGTGGTAGTGCGGTGCATAATCGAGTTTATACGCCCTTATCGTGTTGCTTCGGTGATGCACGGTCAAGTGTCGTTATCGGTATTATTCAAGCTTTCACTCGGCGGTGCGTAATTACGTTGACATCGCTATACAGCAATTGACTGGTTACGCCATAGAAGTCGATGAGTCGCGTGATACCACCGACACATATACAATGCATTGCATACCCCTTCCAAAAAAAAAAAGAAAAAAAAAATGTGGTGCCAAATACTCATCCACAGAGTTGTGGATGCTGTGTAAATAGACTTCGATCGTCGGTAATGAATTAACAATTATCGCCCACAAATTTAAACTTTCCCTAAGGCCATCCGATAACGCAACATTATATTCGAGTTCAACAGTCTGTTTCACTTTATTATTACGAACGAGATAAAAAAAAGAAAAAAAAGAACATCTTCCTCGTGACTTGATATAGCTTTTGATAATTTGGCTTAATTAAATTGGTGTTGGTTATATGAATTTTCGCCACAGAAGTCAAAATTTCATCTTCGTACATTTTTAATCAGACATTTTTATCCATTGAAAATTGAAAATTTACATTTCGAGCTCGTTTTTTTTGCGGTACGATTCTTGTTAATCCTCGTACACAGAATCAGCGAGGTCGAGCTTAACGACTTGCAAGGAAGAAAACGAGGTTCGTTTCTGTTTTCACAGGCGTCTGAAGCTGGATTTTTCCTTTTCCCTGCTTCATACCTTTCTGCGAATTCTCCTTTCGATTTTTGTCTTTTTCTTTTCCTTTTCCCTCTTTCGCGAATCTTCTCTCGGTCCGCGACGTCGTTAGGCCAATAATTTTCACATCGGTTTGAAAAATGGCCCGTAAATCGCGATGCCGGGAAAATAAGCCGTAAATAATATGTACGCGGATTATTTATGCTCGTATTCAGATATTTGCGTACGTTTAGTTTCAGAGGAAGATAGAGGAAAAGAGTTCAAAAGAGAAGATACACGTGCGAACAATCTTCTTTGTAAAGAAGGGGTGATCGTGGTTGCTTTGGAAAGTGTTGGCTTTCAGCCTCACAAAACCGGACGATTAATGCATTGTTTGTATAACCCCAGGTACAGTGGCAGCCATAAAAATAAATCTTACTCAAAATGCTAAAGTGTTCGACGAAATACTCAAGCATGAGTGACGCTTAGTTTGTTTTTACACTGAAAACTCAACCAACTTTTTTTTTATGGAAACCATATTCTTTTGATTGTAAATCTATTAGTAGTATGTTAATTCAATTCTTTATAACCATCCTCACCACATTTAAACAGCTCTTCTGCTGTTGCTTGCTATTTTTTTAAGATGCAGCAAGATGGTTACGAAATGCTGAGTGAGAGTAGGTTTATTGCTTTATTAGCAAGTCCGCACTTCAAACGTGACTCGAATTTGTCGTTTATCACTCTGCTCTGTAAGGCTGATTTGCATTGAGATAATAGATATAAAACAATAATAATTCAATTGTATCGCAATGCTTTTTAGACATTCAGATTTCGAAATTCAAAGTTACACAAGAAAGCAGGCGTATAAAATATTTTGTATTTCTATCACTTATCGCAGAACATTCTCTCTTGATAATATTAATTCTTTTTATTTTCTTCAATTTATTACATCTTTTACTTACATTTTACTTGCTACTAAGGAACAATATAGACATTTGAGACGCATAATCAATAGTACTGCATGAACTCTACGTCCGGTGTACGGAAACGATCCATTCGTATCCTACCCCCTGCTTAAAATGGATATTAAGGTTATCCCTCAACATGGGCGGTTGACGCTGTCCAAGATTACAGCTATAAATATGAATTATTTGGTCTAATTTTTTTACCACATAATCTAAAGGTAATTATGTCGCCTGGTACAGAGGCCTTTTCCGGAAAACTTTGGTTGTTTGTTTAAAAAAGCTCAAAATTTCGTGCCCCTGTCATGCGGTAACCGCCATGCATGCACTTTTAAGCCAGTTTTGATGAGCGAACAGCTAAGTGGACTCCCTTCTTTTTGGAATCGAGCGAGTAGAAGGGAGCGTCTGGTAAGGAAATTTCAGTTATTACCCGAATTTCTAAAGAATGCAGTTTTCTGCAAGGACATTGTGAAGGGTAAAATGAGGGCATGTAAGTGCTGTCTCTAGGACATAGTACAGAAACGATGCGTTTCTTTGAAACTTCTCAGATGTATTATCTCATTCACCATTAGTGTAACAATTTATTTGCAAAAATTTAGAAAAACCGTATAAATATTAAATCAATAAAGGTCAAAGGAGACAATAGTTTTTGAAGTTTTTCTAATTAATATCAAACAATCCAGTTTGGGGTGGACCAAATAAGAAGTAAAACACTAAAACGTTTTCGATAGACTTATATGAGTTAATTGAAACTTAAAAAAAATTTCAAATTTGTTAATAATATAACACATACACTGATTGTTAATTGAAACCTCAAACAAAATTTTTAGAGGCTTCA
>JBAGKK010002484.1:0-12576 GCA_037177015.1 Euceroptres primus | reverse complement strand
TATATACGCGGTCCTGAATGTTGACATAAGACTGCTCGCTCGAAAGCTTTGAATCGAGAACCGTCTACCCCCGAGCCAGGTTCTCGATTCAGAGACGAGTGTATATCTTAATTCTACCCTTAAAAAAATCACTGGTACTATTGATGAATAATTGCATCAGAAGAGTAATCACTCACACATTCACAAAAAACTAAAACCTCTAGAGAGTCAGTTTCATATATTTCCCTTAATTTTCCCTAAGTCATGCATAAATTAACTAAATTAATAAAAATAATAAAAAAATACCTTTACAATAATTGCATACGTATGCTAATTGTATACGAAGATCGTCGAAAAGTGTTCCATTCTCGATCGATGTCCATTAACGACTGCCCACATAAGGAAATTCAGTAGCGTCCAAAATGGCGAACAACGCGAAGCTGAATCTGAGAAGTTTTATTTTGCCTTAATCTCGAACTGATTTATTCCTCTGCTATGACTTCAGATTTATCAGTGAAAATTTTTATTAAAACAAATGTTTTAATTCGTTTTCTAAATTCTTTGTCAAAGGAGTTAACCACTGCATTAACTATCCTGATTTAATTCTAACAAAACTACTTACGTGAACCAAATGGCTGTGAATGTTAGTCAAACTCAGAGGGAGTGTTACTAATGTAGCACTCTGTGAATGACTCGCGTCCTCCACACAAATAACTAACGACTGCACACAATATACGTTGGAGCACCAACTGCCAGTGTCACGTATTCTTCAATTATCGAACAAGTCTCAAAAAACTTTTCAATTACTTTCGATTACTACGAATGTGTGGAAAAACTTAAATGCTCTTATAAAAAACTTAAATCCGCAATAGCATCGTAGGGGATTCTTCCGGAAACTGCGCGCGCAATAAAAAGAACCTTGGCCAGCCAATAGCAGCTCAGGAAAAATAATCGATTGATCACCAGCGCCATCTTGTCAAGCGAGATATCTTAGAATTACGAAATAACACAACTCTTGTGCAATTTTTCAGAAATTATGTAACTGACAGAACCGTTTGAAAGTTTCTCGCATTATAAATGTCAACAGCTCGCAATTTCCAGGACAACCACAACCATTGTACTTGAGATTCAAAAAAAACTCGACAATAGATCCTTTTCGAACGATGCCCAAAAGTAACCAAAAATTGCATAAACCAGAGCCTTTGGAAGCCTTACGTACCGCAACAAATATCAGGAATGACTTAACCCTAATCACAACTCCACTTTATGACATCCGGGGTACGTTTTAAGAAAGATAAACGCATTTCTATTTCGCATCCCTTGCACGAACACGAATAATGGAGGCGGCGTGGTTGACATGGCGTAAATGGCGGCCTACAAGGCGCATTGTTGCACTACTCAGTTAAAGATTCCACGACTTCCGAACAGTTCACCGTACGTCGTTAACCCTAATTCAACCGTCTTGTGTAGTTAGTACAAAAAATAGAAACTTAAGGCTCACAATTGAACAGGGAGCCTGTAACGTAAATGTATAACATTCAAGAATAAAACGAACGCTGTCCTCCACTGGTACTATTTCACTGCGGCGTGCTCTTTACTGAGCTAGCATGCGCTAGTCGGTCGTCACCCTCCTCCCGGAACTTGACATAACCGGCCGCGTGCTGCGCTGCTCAACGCGCAACAGGAAGTCGCTCAACCGCCATATTGGAAACTACCACCACTACCAATCTCTAGACTACACAGACACAAGTCTAACCACGTTGGACAATTTTCTCACGATATTTTACATTAGGTTTTTTTTGTTCTAAAATCTTCACACGGTCCGGTAAGAAAGTCAGAATTGAAAAGAATTGAAAAATTTGTGTACACCAAGAGTAAAAAGCAAGAATGGACGTATGAATTAGAAGGACCAAGATGCATTAGCCGTCATGTGCTGGCAGCGCAATTCAGCCCCCCCCCCCGCGATTGAGGCTTTCCCCGCGTGCCTGCCAGGCTTGGTCATTCTAATTCATACGTCCATGATTGAATCTCCTTCTATTCCATTTTTGGCCTATTCATTTCTATCCAGCGATAGCACTGAGTTTCCTCTTAAATTGAATCCCAATCAATTCCACAATATACCTCCGGTAACGACGGCATTTATTGTGAATACTTTTGAATGCCTTCTTAATTTTTTTATCGGGTACTAAAATTTGAATTTTCAAAATTTTGAAATATCTCGAAAACAGTAGAAGATACAAAAATGGATAAAATTCCATCTAACTGATTAGTTAAACTGAACTGATAAAAACAATTTCAAATTTCCAAAATTTTGGATTTTACGAGTTTTGAGATATGTATCTCGAAAACGGTAAAAGATACACAAAAACGGACAAAATTTTGGGGCTATCCTGAAAGGGTAGGTCCTTGAACTTATCTAACTGATTCACGAAAAAGAAAAATTCAAAATTGCAAAATTTTGAATTTAAAAATTTTTTCATTTTAAAAATGACTCTCAAAGAGATTGAATTCTGCTCAGTTTCGGTTGCTGCTTACGAATTGAAAGAGATAGGCCAGAAATAGAATTCATCGGGATTGAAAATTTTCAATGCTTTTCAATTCTGGCCTTTTTTTACTGGGTGAGTTTATCAAAGTGGAAAAAAGGTGTTTAGAGATAAATGAAGTTGTTCTAATATACTTTAATGAGAAGAAATTAAAGACGATAGGACTTGAATATCGAAAATTAATTTTTTAAAAACTATTTGAGGTTAAGTCTGATGGAAGAAACAATTTTCATTTAAAACTTCTTTCCAAATTTGAATCAATAAAAATTTTGCGAATTCGAATTAGTAACTGAATTTCTAGCTATGAATCAGATTTATAGCTAGAATACAGAACTAATTTAAATTAGTAATTTCTGCAGCTATGAATCAGATTTATAGCTAGAATTCAGTCACTAATTCAAATTAGTCAAAATTTGAACTGATTTTAAATCTAGAAAAGTCTAGTTAAAATTGAGAAAATGTCAGTTTCAATTGTTCTGTCGTTTGAAAAGGATTGAAAAGTATGTAATATAGAAAGCCAGCCATTAAATACCCTTTCTGCAAACTTGCTTTCTGAAACTTTGGTTTCAGATTCATTTTCGATTCATAAATATTTTCGTTCCACTCAATTTCTCCGAAATAGCAGTGCTTGAATTGAATTTCATTAAATCCCTGTGTATAGTTTATGTTACACCTTATCCTTCCACTGGTCTTAAGAGTGTTATTAAATTAAATTTTAAGCCCAATTTTGGCTTAAAACAAATTTTTTACAGTGATATTTTAACAGATAATTCTGTTAATTTTACAGATTTTTTTCGTGTGGATAGAAAAGGATTGATTCGAAACACTAGCGAATCAAAACGCACCAATTTTTTTAAATTCCTTTTAAAATCTTTTTTCGGGTTTTTCAGAAAAGTTATTGTTATATCAAGGTTTTTGATAATTACTCGTTTGTTTTTATTGTCTTATTTATTTTAATATAATGCTCAGGATATTTTTAATTGTAAAAAGTTTTTTGTAGTATTTTATAAATAAATCTGGATGAGTCAACAAATTGTAAACTTTATCAAACTACACATATGTACATCCTACGGACTTAGGAATGAAGTAGAAGAAAAGCTGGAATGTCCTGGAAGTACTACTGTAGTCATAAGACTTGTAATAATTGTAGAATATCCGCAAAATAAAATGTCAAGAAAACGTATTTGTAAGTTAAATATGTGCTGTTACAAATTCCTGTTTGCTGAAAACAAAAAATTATTTAATCTTTTAATAAATCTCGTGTTAAATAGACCATTTTTATAATTTATATATTTTCCTTGATTTAATAATAATGAAATAATTATTAAGCCAATGAGAACATTTCTATTTTTTAAAGATGTATAATTATAATGCTGGACTATTTTAGTTAGCAATTTAGTTGTTCAATTATTAAAAGGAAACTAGGCAATGATCGTATTCGTTGGCAGCCTTCACGATTCTGATTGGTGCATTCTAATAAATTCTGAAAAATAAGTATCTGACGATTGTTAACTAAGGAAAAAGAAGGTCTTTCTAACATTCATTTTTCTTATAAAAAATACTGTTTTCACGTGTATTTTTTTGTTTTACATTACTCCGTTTATAAATTTAACTTTTTGACTAGGACACGGCTTCTCAGGATCGTATCTAAAGCTTCCGTATAGAAGCAGTCATTTCTGGTAGGAGCCTGATCCTCTTTATTTAAAGCGTATTCTTCGGAATTTTAATAAAGGGAAATAGAAGTTGATTTAGATCCAGTAAAATAAACCTAATTTTTCCTTCTTTTTTGGAAAAGAGTAGAAAATCTTTTGGAGAATACTGGAGATTTGGAGAACAAATGGACCAGGGGGCGTACAGTTGCTTGCTACACCCTTGAACTTTATTCAATATAGTGTTAGTCGACAGGTTATGATGGGGCGGGCGAGGCAGGAAGGAAAAGAACCGTGCTTCGTGGCCTTTTAGTAATTAGTGAAGAATTTTTGTCCATTTACTGTCTTTAGTTTCCATTAATTCCATCACTTCAGTTCGAAATTTCGTGACAATAATACATGTGCAAAATAAATGGCTCTCTTCTGTAGTATATATCAGAAAATAAAAGAATGTTAATAGTCTGCCCTGTGATTTATCTCTCAGCTGTTTATTCGACTTTCATTTCAGGAGCTGGAATCCGATAACATCAGCTTTGCAAATATTATGACTGCACACAGAAATTATTTTTGTATACCCTTAAGATTTTTAAATAAGTGAATATTGTGCGATACATAAAAATTTTCCGATCTGGAGAGAAAGCCCTTTCCCATGTGCTTGGGGGAATCTGATTCAAAATGGCGATTCGAGCATATTTTCATTTATATCAGACGGATGTGAAAGAAATTCTCATGTAGATATGGAGATGGTATTTATCAGAATTTGAAAATACTCAAGTAGCTTCCAGATTTTCAGAAAAAAAAACGGGAGTAAAAAACATGTCAAATAAAGTACAATATCTAAGTATCTTTATTCCCAAAAAATAATCCTAAAATATATATTCGGAAAATAGGAAGCTTCCAATTAAATTGCTAGGCAGTCTAGTATTATGGAAATTTCCGTACAACTAGCGCACAAAATAGTATGGGCCGAGGCTATTGTTACGGAAAATTCCGTAACAAAAGCCTCTGCCCATACCGGATAGGCTATTGTTACGGAAAATTCCGTAATAATAGCATATCCCCCCTTTGTGCTGTATGGAAATTTTCGTATTGATATCCTCGGCCTAATTATTAATAAAAATGAATGAGGAAAAAGGTGGCTTACCATCTGATTTTTCTGCTTCACTAATAATAATATGCTTTGTTGAAAGTTACAAACGTACAACTAAGTTGAAGATTTTTGCCGTGTTTACATTTTCTATTCTTCGTAATTAAAACTTTATTATTATTATTATTTATAAACAATACACACAAATCCAGTTTCGGTATATTTCACTGAAATCAGATTCTAGCAAGACGCAAGTAAAAATATATTTATAAACGTAAACATAAACAAAATGGCTGCCTACAGAAACTCCAAAATCCACTCTCAAGTAGGAAGTTTAAAAATCAATTGCCCAAATTTTCTGTACCTAAATGCAATTTTAGTATTTTTCTCATTCAATGAAATAAAAACGATTTTTTCAGTTAATATTCTTTATATTGCAGAGAATAGTTATTAAAAAGGCAATTAAATCGTAAAGGGCTTCGAACTTGAAATTAGAGCAAGATGGCGTCTTGAAAAAATTTTCTAACGTCAGAAACAAAATTAACTAAAATTACTGATTTCAATTATTTTTATACGTGTGAATCTTTGTCGTAAAAGTGGTCGAATTGCATTAATATTATTATTATTATTATATGTTATATGTAGAAGAGCAGCTTTTTATTTTCAGCTAGAACGAAAATAATTGACGACCTTTCGTTGAGATTTTCAGTATTTTCAGCCTTCGCATTAAAACTAGCACAATTATCAACAATCCTGCACATAAAATGCTGAAAACGCAAAAAAATACCCCTTGCCTTTATCATATGAAATTGTAATTGTAGCCAGTCACGAAACAACTAGTGTAGCATGCGTGTAGCTTTCCTGCTTCTCTATTCTTTTTTTCTATCGACTTGAAGTCGGTAGTTCGGTACCATTGACAGACTCTGCCATTGACGAATGATCACGAAAATGAACGAAGATAATTTTTCCAAAACTTCCGGTTCAATGACCGTATCCCGCTCTGGTAAACAATGGAAAAAATAGAAAACGTAATCGTATAACAAAAAGTATCTAAAATGAGCTAGTAAAAGCAGAATGACTATTAACATATTTATTTTTAATTCTTATTGCATCCCTTGGAAATTTAATTATACTTTTATTCAGCGCTCAATTTATTTCATCAGTACACATCAACAACCGCGCATATAAAAACGATGTGATTGGTCTATTTACAGCGTCGTCGTACTGAAAGAAACTATTGATTTTGATTGGTCCCGCACTTGGTCATGGCCGAATATACAAAGCTTTTATTAAAGCAGGTATAGTGCCAACGCAGAATAAGATTTTGATTGGTTCAAAAGAAAAGTAGCGCGAAATTTGAATATTTCAAATTTTCTACTTACAGTTAGGGAGCTTTCAATAATTACGTAAGAAACAAAAGAGTAAATGTGAGAAATACAAAAATAGAAATTGCGAAAATGTGAGAGAGATGAAAATAGAACATTAATTCTTTTGTTCCCTTACGTAATTATTGAACGCTCCCTTATCTTTTATTCAATATAGTTATCAAGATTTCTCGTTCAAGTTAAACTAAAATTGGTAAAAAAATAATTTATTTTCAAATTATAATCAAAGTATTTTGATTGTAATAAAATATGAAAATCAAAGTCTTTATGTATTTGTTGAATATATCAGTTTTAAAAATTTGAGTAAATTACTTACCTCTTTAACGCCTAGAAAAGAGTTTCTGTGTTTCAAAGAAAATTTTTTTGAATCAAAAAAAGCATTGCTTTGCTATAGGCTCAGAGAAACTTTTTTTAAATGAAAGAAACATTTATTTGGATCAAAAAAATATTTCCTTAAATAAAAGAAATATTTCTTTGAATAAAACAAAATTGGCACATAAACGAATTCTTTAATTTGAAAAAGATTCTTTTCCTTGGTGAAGTCTGGCATCACTTTTCAGGTGAAAAAAATTAATTTTTTCCAACAAGCATACGTCTATCCATTTATATCTAGATTATAAAAATGGAATTTTCAGAAAATTCGATTTTTGCAGCTAAACAAAAAACGTTTTAACCCTTTCATGCCCGGATTTCCTTTCTACGGATAAAAGTAGAAGTGAAAAATGACATTTGTTAAAAATTCCATTTTTTCAAATTTATAACTAAACAAAAATACATATTAAATATTTTTTGGTCCAAGAATTTTCTTTAGTTTATGTCAATATTGAAAAAAATTACCCTGATTTTTTTCATTGGAATGAAGAAAGTTATTCACAAAATTAACTTAAAATTTTTGTATAAAAAATATCGATAAGGTAGATGTCCCAGTAATCGTACCGGTCCCAGTAATCGTGCAATTGGCACATAACCTAAAGAAATAATTATAAAAGATATTTAAAAAAGTATTTAGTAACAAAAGATAACGAGCTTTAACATTATTTGTTATCAAAATCAATAACAATCAAGTACAAATGCTTAAAAAATAATATTGACGGCGAACCGATTACTGGGACTAAGGTCACGATTACTGGGTCATTTATACCTTACATGTATCTGACATGAAAGGGTTAATTATTTTATGTCCGGAAAACTCTTCTTTGGAATACCTACCTAAAGGGTTATAATTGTTGAGATTTCTAGAAAAAAAATATCCAAAATTCGAAAAAAGTACCAAAAACATCTTACCTTTTTTCCACCAGGCTATACAGACGAAAAAAATACATTCAAAAGAAAAAATATTTCAAAAACATAAAATGTAGGAAAAAATAATACTTTCTTTTTTTTTTCTTGAGAAACAGAGCAATACTGTATTTTATTGTTTTCACTACTCACAAATAAACACAGGCGCACTCTATCATTTTTAGTTTAATTGATCAAATAAAAATAAAAAAATAAATAAAATGAGAAATAAATAAATAAATATAGAGACAACTCTCTTTTTTCACTTAATTCTCAAGATCATCGACATCGAATAATATGTTTAATAACTTTATTTACAAAACATTGGGTCTCGGTACTTACATCACTAATAAATTTGCTTTTTTTCCAGTTTCGAATTATTTACAAAAGTTTTAAGATTACAGAATCGCCTCAGATTAGCAAACGAGGGAGGCGCACTTTTCCATAGTCAATCTAATTCATGACTACGGCAATTCTCCTGAGTTACTGGAACAGAAACTCGATTTTTCCGATTTCCGATTATTCTTAAGCCGACATAAATGAAAAGGTATCTGCGATTTTTATACAGCCGTGTGTCCTTTGAATGTTGTTCTACGATCACTATGTCTTACGAAACTGACACTTAGTTTAAATGCAACCTGCATAGAGAGATGCTTCTAAAGTCTTTAAGACTAACAGTTTCGCTTCACTAATATCTTTTTTTTTTTTATTTCGTGAGTGCTCCGTTAATAAATATGTCCTTCAGTGAAGGCTAGCTGCGAATTTCGCTTCACAGGACGAGGAAAAGACGAAAAAAGAAGGCACAAAACGACCAATTTTCAAGAACAACTTACACGACTTTTTGAACGATATCACAGGAACTTAATCTTCTCAAAACACTGAGTCAGAAGTTCAGGATTTTTTCTTTCTTTCATACATAATTGTTCTACGTTTTTTTCCGACTAAAAACTTTAAGCAGAAGGGAGAGATTGAAGATGAATGAAAAGACGAATGTGATGTATTTTTTGAAAGTTTTGATTTTATAAGAAGTGAACATTTCCAGTTTGTAGGAAAGAATCAAGAATTTTTTTACTACCAGTTTTTTTTATAACTTTCGATACTTTTCTAACAGTAATCGTCACAATGATGTTAGAGAAAATATAATTGTGCACGTGTTCCTTGCTTGAAGTATTTCAAAAACCCCATCTTTAAAATCTGCTTACCGATTTCGATAATAAGATAGTTTTTCAATTTCTGCAAAATTGGAAATTAAACTAGATTTTATTACATAAGTTAAGTACAAATTTAAAGCATTCATTTCTGGTCAAACTCGTTTCTTAAAAATCGAAATTCCTTTACATTATTGTTTTAAAACTCTAATGGACCTTTCAAAAAAAATATCCCATACAGCAAAGAACATTGTATCAATATTGATACAATATTTTTTGTCAACATTCTCAATATTGTATCAATATTGAAATGTCCGCATTTTAATATTGCCGAAAATATTGAAGCAACATTGAAAACCAATATTGATGCAATCTTGATGAGTAATATTCCTGAAAATTTCGACTTGATGAATATTGATTCAATATTGCTACAACATGGAGTCAATATTTTATAAATATTGCCACACATTGAGCCAATATTTTATACATATTGCTACAACATGGAGTCAATATTTTATCAATATTGAGGCAACATGGAGTCAATATTTTATCAATATCGTCAATAAGAACTATTAAAAAATATATTTCATATTTTATTAGCTTTTATTTATAACCAGGTTCGCAGTAAATATTGACTTCATGTTGACTCAACATTGACCCAATATTGTCTAGCAATATTGAATCAATATTGTTTGTTAAACAATGAAATCCCAAGATTTTGAGCAATATCAAAAGGCGGACATTTCAATATTGAGAATGTTGAGAAACAATATTGCATCAATATTGATACAATATTCGATGCTGTCTGAGATACTAAAAACTGCTTAATTACAATTAAAAAAAAAAAACTAGTCAAATCAACATTTCACAATGGTTCTGAAAAAACGTTTGGCACCTACACAAAAGTTTCTCTCAAATTTGAAGATCAAAACTAAAGAACTCACAAGTAACATGCCGAAAGCTTCTCCAGAAAATGAATGCCAAAGGAATTATTATGAATGTAATGTGAAAATCGAAAACGTTTCGTTTAGCTCTCTTCAATCCTGTTTTTTTTTGTGGAATGTAAATTTATTCTTTAGGGTGATTTTACATGCCTCGACTTTTTCCTGACAGAGGTACTTGAAATTATTATTAATCTTCGACAACGGTAGCACTGTATTCTCATATCTATAAAGTATATATTATGTATTTATATTTAACATACGCTGAGAATAACAAGGACACACACTGCAGGACCTCGGGTTTGGTTCTGAAAACGATTTCCGTTCAAAAGAGACCTTACTTTTAATTTACGCACATTTGAGTCGCGTAAGCAGTCTTTCCGGGGAGCTCTCGAGCAAAGCACCAAACGCCAAACACCGCGTTAAGTTACTTCTACCTAGGTTTCGATAAATTACACTCTCTTGGCTCGAAAGAACAAGGAAATAATTTCAAGATACTTCCTAAGGAAGAAAATAATAACTAGTGGTTTTAGGAATCGGTAATAACTCTTATCGGTTTTACGCAAATACATCAGTCTCGAAGGTAAAAGTTTCACGCACGCCGTCCTCATTTCCGTCCTTTGCCAAACAGATCAATTTGGCAGCCGTGTGAAGCGATGATTGAACATTTACAGGTAGCTTACTTCAACTTTCCTCGACACTCTCCTTGAGAATAGTGCAGAATGTGCAAACAGGACTGCAATCATTTCAAGGACACGATTTCGAACATTTGTATCTCAGAATCACATGATTCGTTTATTAAGGAATTACAGGAACAAAGTCTTACACAGTCTTGATTGCAAATTCTCGCCATCACTAATCAAACTTTTCCAAACACTGAATTCGTTTTTCGATTCGTTAAAATACACCTACACAGTTTCCGCCTTAAGTTAAAATTTAGTCTCAAAATAATTTGTCTATATGACGATCACAACAAAATCTATTGACAATTCAGCAAAGGATTACAAACGATTCTGCACACTCAGCTTTTAGATTTTGTCAAGTTTCGACTCTGTTAAAACTCAAGTTGGAAGAATGAAGCTTTCGAGTCTCGAGAAAACGTCTATTTCAATTTTTGAGCAACATAGATTTCTTCTCAAGTCGATAAAGCATTTTCTTAAGAATTTATAAACAAGTGAAGGATAAAAAATGTCTTCAATGAATGTTGAATCGCTTGTAGACTTTCTGAATATCATCTTTGAGATCCGAGGGGAGATTTTTCATTAGATGAGAATCTTAGTATGAAAGGCATACAGACTGGGTAAAAGTCTCACACCGAGTCGTACGTTGATTTAGTTGTGAACCGTCGTCGATGCGTGCTGTAGTCTCTCGAGTTCCTCCACTGATAGGATAGAATTGGATTGACCCAGATCGGGTAGTTTACCAGCTCGAGCTTGAGCAAGAAGTTCTGGGCTAAACCATCGAGCTAACTGATTTGATGTAGGTGAAAGATCTCCTCCAGTGCTGCCCATGAATCCGAGTCCTGGCGATGTTTGACGTCCAATGCCAATGTTTAATTGCTGAGGTCGTATTACTCGTCCATCTGAAAAGGTAGTGGAAAAATAAATTTAAGAACTGATTCTATTTTCAGCGTGTCTACTAATTTCTACCCACGAAATTCCCAGTTAATTCCCGGTTGTAAATATTAAGTATCTCAAACGAGAAACTGAAGTAAAAATTAGTTATAGTAGGCGACAAGCGCCTACAAGGAAGGGTTTCGTAGCTTTGGGTGCTATATTGATATTGGGCCTTATATTCATTTTTAAAATTTTTTTAGTAAAAATGAATTATTAAATATTTTACATGATGACTTTCAAGTATTTTAAGCTAAAACTGAAAAAAATCGGCTGAGCCCTTTTTTAATAGACCCAATTTTTAATATGAGCTTGAGAAGTCAGTTTTGTGTCAAAAAAATATTTTTATTTTGATTTTTTGTAAAACATCTCTTTTCTCTGTTTATATATTATAAATATATTTTTTATAATTATTTGAACTAATTGTTTGATATAATTTATATAACTTAAATTATTCAAGTTTATTACACGTGTCAACATAGTTAAATAATGGTAAGTAAATAATATATTCTTTTATATTTCAATTTTGTTATTACTTAATCATTAATATTTTATTATATTAACCTATTTTTAAAATTAGCAATAATATTATTGTATTAAAATTCTAAAAGTGGAATAAAATATTATTCATTAAAATTCTTTTGATATAAAATGTAAGTATTCGCGATATATACACACACCAGAGTGTCTAGCGATCAGGCCATTTAAAATTCCCGGTTTTTTCCCGGGCAATTTTTATTCCCCGATCAAATTAAAAATGTCTTTTTGAGATTTTTGAAAGTGAACATATACATAGTAAATGGAATTTTAACATAATATACATATACAAAATTTATATCGTAAAGAAGATAATTATTTATTTACACGTGCCAAACCTATGTTTAATCACAGACTGAAGTGATAAATATTAATCGAAAATACATATTTTAAAACTTTCGTAACACGTAAAATAA
>JBAGKK010002473.1:0-12577 GCA_037177015.1 Euceroptres primus | reverse complement strand
GCAAATGCAACGCAACTTGTAGCATGGAGGTAGGAGCGTGGTAGTAGCCGAACGCCAGAATGAAGGTAGTAGCATGGAGGGGGAACGTACCACCCGCTGTGTTCCCCTGACCGTTCCGCAACTCGACATCAGTCCTAATACAGCTGTTCCAAATTGGGGCACAAGCATCACCACTTCTTTCCTCCCCCCTTGGCTTCAACCCTTGCACGAAATGCCTAGTCTCCTCTTATTCCTATGTCCGTGGTTCGTCTGCACTGGTCGGACCTCCACCATGTAATAATTTAGGGGGGAATTATTACTTGATGATGGTAGCTCAGAGGGGAAATTGGAAGTTGCGCAGCAGGCATTCGCGCACACACGTATGTATCCATGTGTGGGTGTAAACTATTTATAGGTTATGTGTACACGCGGGACACCATCTGCGTAAGCGTTAACTACTAAGGTCCACTACAGTCGGACCTCCACCATATCATAATTTCGGTGGGAGTTATTACTTGATGGAGGTAGTCCGGAGGAGAAATTGGAAGTTGCGCAGCAGGCGTTTGGGCACACACGTGTGTACCCATGTGTGGGTGTAAACTATCTGCGCAAACGCCTTCTCGAGAGTAGGGGCAAACGATCGAAATTAGTAGCGGGGAATATGACATGATGGAAGTTTACATGTTGGAGGTCCGACTGTACCCGGCTAATAGTCTTGATCGTTTGCCCCTACTTTTGAGACGGCGTTTGCGCAGATAGTTTACACCCACACATGGGTACACACGTGTGTGCGCAAATGCCTGCTGCGCAGCTTCCAAATTCTCCTCCGAGCTACCACCATCTTTTCATAACTCCCCCCGTAATTATGACATGGTGGAGGTCCGACTTTATTTGTTTAAGAATCGATTCACTAAAAGATCGACTAGCAAAGAATCGATTCAAAAAATCGATTTTTGTAACCAAAAGAATCAATCTTTTGAAGAATCGAATCGGAATCCCTGCACCCAACCCAATCCGCAATGCGATGGTAACTTTTCGAGCTCCGTGTTGAGGAAGAAAATTAAAATTGATTCGAGTTGTTTAAAAAATTCGGCAAATTGCAGTCTTTATGTCAGAATTGTCTTTCTTGCATGTCTTTTCACTTTGCCACGTTAATTTCTCTTTCCTGGCAGCAAGCAGAAGCGATCTCTCGAGTTTGTTTTTGAGGCTTTTGACATTTTAAAATGGAAGGAAGTTCAAGCTCAATGGAGAAGCCTGTTGAAAATTGCGAAGATGAGAATTCCGTAACCATGCTTGACGTTCTGCTAGAAGAAAACCAACTCGAGGAAGATGCCAATGCTGTCCTGGGGGCAGCTGACGACAAGAACTGCACATATAACCAGGTATATGTAGCTTAATCACAAACTAACCTCATTTTATTAAGTTTTATAACTTTTTCACGTGTTTTAATATGCCTCTGAAAATTTTATTGCAATTGCCTCAATTTTATTGCCATTTCGATTATTTCATTTAGGCTTGCTTATATGTTTTTCAAGTTCGACGTGAACAGTTTTGACATTTTTTTGATATTAAGAAATGCGTTTTGTTTTCTTTGTTCTTTATTTCTGTTACGTGCTGCCTGTTAAAAGCGAAATACAAGAATTTTTTTAAAATAGCTGGTTGTATGTTGAAAAGGGAGCAAATATATACAATAATTGTACATTGAAAGATCAAGCATTTTGAGGCGTAGTCAACTTCAATTCCAGATGCGAATTCTTGTTTTGTTGCATTTTCGAATGTGATTGATGAATTGCGGATGTTCTTCGAATTTAAACCTTTTTTTGAAACTTGGTCGACTCGTCGACTTTCCAATTTTTAAGTCCCAACTCAAAATTTAAGGTTTTTAAATTGCCTCTGCTTATTCTTTTAATACATCTTTTTAACATTTGAATACAGGACATTTTTATGCATATGGAGTTTATGACGCACAGAATATAAAATTAAAAAATTTATTTAATTATTACAACAATAAAAATGACTGTGCAGGGGTACATAAGGCAGGCACTTTATGCTTGCAAAACCTGTTGCCCAGAAGGTATTCGAGCCGGAGTTTGTTTCGCCTGTAGCTTTCACTGTCATGAAGGTCACGATCTCGTTGAATTGTACACCAAAAGACAGTTCAAGTGCGACTGTGGAAATTCGAAGTTTGGAGCGAAAAAGTGTACTTTAAATCCGGTAATTATTCAATTCTTTAGGAAAATAACTACGCACTTTTATGCAAGCTTAATTAAACGTGAAACTCTTTCCTTTTACCTCAGTTAAAGTCAGAATCGAATCCAGAAAATAAGTACAATCAGAATTTCGATGGTGTCTATTGTACTTGCGCAAGGCCTTATCCGGATCCTGAAGGGCTTGACATCGATGAGATGTTGCAGTGTACAATTTGTGAAGACTGGTATCATTCCGAGGTAAAAAAACACAATACTGAATTAAATAAATTAAATTACACAGGCAAACAAGTATGATCTAATTATATGCATTTTATGGAAATTTAGCACCTTGGCTGTTGCGAAAATAAACCCGAGGAAAATGCCTACGACGAAATGGTTTGCGACGCTTGTATGAAGAAAACTTCCTTTTTATGGAACTACGCTCCAAAATTTTCCAGTAATTTTAGTTCCATCAGAAATTTCAATTCGAAATCAAGTGCAATCCTAACCGTAATTTTTTTCTTACATTTTCAGTAAAGAAAGACTCGAAAAAGGAGCAAGCGACCGAAAACGATGACAAGGTGGATGTGGTGGAAGATTCTTTGAACAAGTGTACGATGCCAACAGAAGCAGCTGCTCAAACAGAAGGTTGTTGTTTCTGGATAGAAGGCTGGAGATCCTCTTTATGCATTTGCGAAAAGTGCAAGATGGTATTAATAATACTTGTTTCTGTAAACTATGACTAAAAATTAAATTTTAAGGAATTTTTCATTATTTTCGTATTTTCGTATCTTCAGATCTACAAGGAAAACAAAGTGGAATTTCTGCTAGATCCAACAGACAGTGTGCAGGCATATGAAGAAGCTGGCAAAGACAACAACAGAGAGTCACAGTATGAAATGGGAATGAAAGCTTTGGCTTCACTCCATCATGTGCAACAGGTTAATGTGATCGAAGGTAATATTTTGAAGAAACCATGTCAGTTTTTTTCAAAGTCTTGATAATTTTATAATTAAATTTCCATTATTTTAGAATACAACAACATGAAAGAACGACTGAAGGAGTATCTTCAGAAATTCGCAGACAATAAAAAGGTCGTTAGGGCTGAAGATATCCAAGAGTTTTTTTCCGAAATGGAGCCGAACAAACGACAAAAAGTAGACGTTCCGAATTACTGTCGTTAAACTAAAACAAAAACTAGGGTGATTCGTTGCAGCAATAATTTTTGGATTCGAAATGCTCGAAAATTCGGTTGCACATGACCCCCCTCTAAAAACAAAAAAATGTGACAAGTATTACGATTTCATCCTCTAGGCTTTAAGCCGTAGAATTTAAATTAAGGCTATACCCTCTAAAAACTGCGAATACGTATTATCCACAAGTCGAATGGTCCAACTAGATTTACAAAAGTCAGACATTCCTTAACAAAATTAGAGAGATTATTTTGATTCTCTTGAAAATTCATTTTGGAACAAAACTGTTTTCATATACAAAAATCCAAGTGCAGTCAAGCACACTACCCATTTTCATAGACGAAAATAGTTTAACAAAATAGTCACTTTTGGATGATTCTTTTTTTGTAGTCTATTATTTTTACATTCATGTTGAAAATATCACGATGGATGGATGAATGTGTCTTTTGAGAATCTTTAATATGTATCTAATTTAATTTAAATCACAATTTTCCATCGACGTATTTAATCTCTTGAGTTAAAATCTTAGCTAGGGATTTTTTTAGAGTCTCTTCTACAATATTATGCAATCGCTTCTTCCTCCGCTGTGTACTTACCTTTTGAAGAAGTGATACTGTTGACATTAATAAGTAAGTCGTTTTATCTCATTTTCTTAATATCATTTTTCATCGGGTAAAATAAAATTTCGATTTTGTAATAAATATTTCTCTTTATTATGTTCTCATTTCAGTGGTAATCGAGGTATCAAATTATACTATAAATTATTTCTTTATTCATCTTTGCACTACGGATTACCAGAGATTAATAATACAAAGATCTTTTTTTTTTTGCATAACGCTTCGTAGCCATTTTAGAGTTAAAAAAAGCACAATTATTATTAGCTTCTATGAATTTGCGATCTAGAAAGTACATTAATTTCAAATTTGCATTTTTTTGGCAGTCTTAGGCCAAGGCAGTAATGCTGGGTTGTTTCGAGCAAATCAAGATGTTATTGTTTATCTGAAGTGGCATCACTAGTATTGGTTCGTTGCAACTTGGTTTGTCAGTGTAAATAGACCACGTTCTCTCGATGCAGTCGAAAATTCCTGAAAAAGAATTTTTAGAATTAGAAAAAATTAAGAGTTTATGATTAAAATTTATAATAAGAGATAGAATTTAGAATGACTAATACTCACCCACAGCAATAGTTTTTACATAATCTTCAGGTCCAAATTCTTGAAATACTCTGTATTCATTGCCTGTCTGATCACTTAGGATATTGATAACATCTTGGCAATTTTTAGGCGGAGGGTGTTTTTGTATTGCTTCCATTCTATGGACACTACTGTCTATTATCACACCCGTTACTTCTGGAACTTTTAGCCGCATATACCTGAAATCAACATTGATCTTTAAATTCCTGCCAACTAATTATTTTATTTTAAAATTACATAATTTATTTATTTTTTAAATCTATTTTTTTGTTGTTAAACGTACTTATTGCAATGGTAAATGGTTTCACCAGGACTGGCAGTGAGGATGCAAAGTTGCGATTGGATTGCACCCGGCTCAACCGGACCAACTTCAGCATTATGAAACATTCTGTCTCCATCCTGGAGGAGGAAGGTCATATTCACGGAAAATCCTTCTGCTGCTCCGTAGCCCTCGTTTCTTAGAGTCTGCTGTGCCTGAACAAAGTTCTCAACTCCAAGGAGTGCTCGGGTTATAAAATAACGAGCTGTAATGTTTTGATTTTTATTTAGTTTAATGCATGTCCTTTTTCTTATTATTTTTGAAAGTGAAATACAAGTGAAGAAACTCACGAGTTTTGCCTGATCTGAGGGTCTTTGCGCTGAGAGTGTTAATACTGTAAACAAGACCGTGATGGTTGTAACCCATTGTGTAACCTGGTAGAAATCCAGCATAGCTGAGAGAAGTGAATTTCTCTTCGCTGAAGCCAGACTCGATAACGTGAGCATCCACCAGATACCAATGATTCAAGGTCTCGCTCAAGGCATCTTCATTGTGGCCCAAAATTTCCTACAATTAATTAATTATAAAAATTTTTACTTTATAGATATATGATAAAATTATATTATGATTTTGATTTGATTTATCATATATTTTTATGTTTTAGAGAAATTACGTGGAGAATAATTTTATTCCGACCTGGCCTGGTTGGTTACAAATTATTGATGTGCAGCCTACAGGTTCTTTTACACCTTGCTTTTCTTCCACTACATTGGGTAAAATATCGTCCAGATGCATGAGGAATAGCTGAAGATGACAACAAAACGGAAAACTGAAGATTTAAAATTTTCGTTCAATTCGCGATGATGGTAAGTGACGTTTATTTGAAATTAAACAAAAGTAGATTTCCGATTCGGATCGAATAAAATTTGCAGGGTGGAGACTTGGCCTGGAAACCGGGAAATGACCAGGAAACCAATTTAAAAACTTTGAATTTTAAGAATTCTATTAAAAATTGGGAAATTTACTTTTGATTGCAGTAAAATTAAAATTTTTTTCTTGAAATTTCTTCTGCTAAAATTTATTAATAATCCTAAAACTTTTCAACCCCCAAAAGCCCTTTGAATTTCAAATTTGAAGCCCCAAATAAATTGTAATTTAATAATAAAAGTTACGTATTTACTTAAAGACTTAAAACAATCAAATAATGTCTTTGACTTGACCTGAAAAATTTAAAAATGTGACCGGGAAAAACCGAGAATTTGAAATCGGCGGATGAATCGCCTCCTTGATTGTGCTGTTATTACAATTTCAAGTGCTTTCAAATTAAATATTGGTGTCAGTACAGGAAAATTTTCACTATTTTGGAGTAGAGTAACCGATTTTCACAATTGGTAGATTTCAATTACATGTCAAAACCAATGTAAAATTTAAGAAATTTAAATTAGTCCGAAATCAAATTCAAAATCCCCTTTGACGTCCAATAATCAAGTTAATAATGTATGCACCAAGTTTGAGGTCAAAATATTAATTAGTTTAAAAGTTGCATCGTTTTTTATTTCAGCGATATCTCGAGAACTAGATATCGTAGACTTGATTTTTTCTAAATTAAGAAACTGAGATGAATCTAATGAGTTATGAGTGTTGTTAGCATGTTTTAAATTAACAAAGTTATTTTAAAAATTTAACATAACTTTAGTCCAACCAGTCGAAATCAATTGCTATAAAGACGAAAATACTCCTTATTTTGTCCTCTTTGAAATTAAAGAAAAACATTTCAGTGCACTTCATAAACTCTCTCAAAATTTAGAAAAATGTTGACCGCTCCAGGGAACTTCGAAATGTTCGCGGTAGCAGGTCAGTGGTGCGCGCGCCTGCGTGGCCACGGTTCTCCTCCCCACAAGAAGATTATGTTACACGATACGATGCACATACCTACATCGTTGTGCTCGAAATGTTTTATTCTTCGATTTTAAATATATATCCCGGTTTAAGATATTCCTAGAATTTCCTATGCGCGGTTTCGCGGGTAGAAAGGGAGGCACGGTCGTCGAGTAGTAGTCAAGCAGTACCGCAGCAACAGAGCGAGCAGTATCAATTCGTCTTTTGCATTTATTTTCAAAAACACGTTGAACATTTTTTTTTCATTAATTTTTCATCGTCATTTAAGAATTTTCATCCCTTATTGTAAAATATTTACATGAATACATAATTCAGTTGCATAATTCATATTATTCCGATTGTGTTCAGCGACGCTCAAGGACTATCCCGGTTTAAGACAGGCAATGCCCAAACCCCATCTTAAACCGGGATTCGAGTGTACTTTTGAACTTTCTTTACTTCATATTGTTTGAAATTCTAACTAAGATACCCGAAATACAAGCAATTCGAGCATACCAACCCCACATAGAGTAACTGACACTTCGAGTGGAAAAGATTCATGCGTCGAGCATGCGCGTTAAGTGCTAAACCTCGAGGCATAAGTCGTTGGCGCGCTCAACGTTTCTCTAAATTTTGAGTGAATTTATGAAGTGCACTCAAATTGTTTTTTTAATTTCAAAGAGGACACTATAGGGAGTATTTTGGTCTTTGAATCAATCGATTCCGATTGTTCGGACGAAAGTTATGTTAAATTGCTTAAATAACTTAGTTAATTTAAAAAATACTTTAACAACAGTCATAAATCATTAGATTCGCCTCATTTTCCTAAATTTTTATTTTAAAAAAATTGTATTTACGATATCTAGTTCTCGAAATATCGCTTTTTAAAAAAATTTGTTATCTTTTTTTATATCATGAACTAATTAATATTTTGACCTCTAACTTAGTGAATATATTAGTCTCGACATGTAATTGAAATTTGCCAAGTTTCGTCCAAATCGGTTACCCCACCCGAAAATATTGAAAATCTTTCCTGGACTGGCACATTGCTCTCCTCATTATAGTTAGAAAGGATTTATACTCCAAGTACATATATGTATTAAAGTGTCTAATTTCACATTGCATGAAGCATAAAATGTAAATTAATGTAAATGAAATTCAAGGAATCAATTCACACTGATTGCAGTACTAGTTTCAGGTAAATTTTTTTTGAAATGTTGAACTTGTATAGACATAATAACGACCCAATGACTTGTCGTATCCGTTTTTTATTTTTTTCTTAATTCGTAAATAATGATAATGCTATTAAATTACCTTATAAAAAGGAACTTCGGCTCCATCGGCAGTCCCTTCAATTTCCCGGACATATTGAGGAAATTGCTCCTTAACGCAAGCCAAAGTTTCATCATAAACCCTTCTCCCTTCTATAGTTTCATAAACGAGTAAATACGTGTCGTTTAAAGGCCGATAATTTTCCACATAATCATGAATTAGTTTCGCAAATGTGCGTCCCTGCAAAATTTTTAATTCAAAAATTCAAATACCCTTAAACAGATTTCGAGTATAAATATGTTAACACTCTTATAACCGAGTGTTTTAACCAACACTTTGAAGCTTTCAGGTTTTAAGGCATTTTAATTAAAGAAAACTTGCAAAACAAAATGAAATTAATAAAAATTAAATTTTAAATATAATATATAATATCAGTATAAGAAAATATGTATTCACCTATTTGAAAACTATACAAACTGTAAAGTAGGTACAAGATTTATTTTGAGGCGACGAATAAACTTTACCGCTCTGATAGAAAGTCTTCGATGGCTATCTAATTACATTGAATTTTTATGAGAAGTATTAGTAACACAAGTCGGAGCAATTTTTTAAAATCGTTTCTCGATAACCTGGAGATCAGAATAAGTTTATACAGAGTGTATTTTTATGTTTAATTATGCCATAGATGATCACCTCGTGATCGACGCAGTCGTGCTCTAAGATAACATTTTATTCTCTTGTACATTCCTTTCGATTACTATTGACTGATCTAATCATCGTGAGTGTTCATCGTATGTCTGCCTTAACGTGTGTCTTTTTTTTCAATCGTACAACGTGCTCGGTTCGCATTAAAGTTAATCATATAGGTCAAAGTTAATTACATTTGTGTACCATTTCAACTGGAACTGATCTTGAAGTGAATCAAAAGACTGGAAAAAGTGTATTAATCGTTAAAATGCTGAGCAATTGCATCTAACCAATTTTATTTATTTTTTAAATACATACTTGTTTAAGTGTTGGCAAATTTCAAGCAGATATTATTTCAATTAATTAAATTTATATATATATATATATTTTAGCGACTATTATTTTTCGTCACTGATATTAATGAATTTCCAAAAGAATATTTGTCTTGACAAAGAATATGATTAATTCATTGCGAAAAGTTATGTAATTATACATATATTCATAATGCAATGATATGCCGGAATTCGTTTCATGAAAGCGTTTAAACCTGTTTTTACTTGTGTTATCGATAATATATAATGATTTATTCAGTAAATATTCCAATGAAGAATATATGGGTATATAGAATCAGATGAATCAGTGGACGTTTGTGAATTAATAATTAATCATCTTTTTAAAAAGATGAAATTTCCTTATAAAGTAAGCTTTGTAATGATGAAAATTTTCGTATTTCATTTTTGACATTTCTCGGCCTAGTTCGACCCCAGAAATCCTATAATGAGGTTTTTAAAAATTGCACTTTTATAAATAACTCGCAAACGAATTGCGCACTAGGGTCATGAAATTCGGTTAAGTTTATAGTCCCAGATAATGCCCATGATTCATTAAGTTTTGAAACGGAACTGGACGGAACAGATAAGACGAAGCTTTTTTTCGAATTTACATTTTTCTTAAAAAATTGTTTCAGATTTTTTTTTTTGCAATTGAGCGTCCAGATCGAATAACCTGCTGAGCTCTTGAAAACGCGTAAAAGTATTATCCACACGTCTGAGTTTATGAGAATTTTAAAAGTCGAAAATTTAATTTTTTAAAAATATAGTCTTTTAGAGAATAATGAGGCGGAACTTTTATCTAATTGCCGTTTTTTCGTCCGGTGATTACTTTTAATAATAAGAATTAAAAAGTAAACAAATTTTTCCCCCAAATTTAATAAGTTTTTAAAATATAAATCATCGTAAGTTGGCCAATTGTTGTTGAAATTTTTTCAAATTTGGTGTAAACATGAAGTATAGTCCAATAATGCCTTCAAAACAATAAAGAAGCTGAAATTCGCCTATTGTTTAATAATATTTAAATGCACATTGAGGCCGGTCGGTAACCATGTCTTTTTAGTTTCGCCGACAAGAGGCATTTTATTTGTTCCTCACTATTCAAGGAAGATTTCTAGCTGCCCGAGCGAATAGTTGACATCGTTGCTTCTTCCCAAGTAATGCATACAATTTTTCATAACACCTAAATTGAAAATTCGACTCGATGTCTGTACAGCGAGGCGAAAGTCGAATTTTCAGTTTAGGTGTTATGAAAAATTATTTTCATAACTCAAAATCATTCGAAATCATTGTCGTATTCACGAAAGTGGATGGGACACCAGAAATTCAGTAGGTTGTTATCTAATCTCAACGCCGTTAATATTGGATCTTTACACTTTACCGAGCGGTTCGGTAAATTCTCAAGTCCATGCCGAATACTTTTTACTGCGCTTTTAGGAAGATTTTTCTTTAAATTGTTGTAAATTCCTTCCCAGCTCATTAGATTTTCGCGTAATTCCTTTTACAATGCCGAGTATGAAAATTTACCGAAACGCCACTATGTCCGCATTTTACCACACGTTTTTGTAATGGTTACCGAGCAAATTTTCTCCGCGTAACCATTTTAAACCATACTTAGATAACATCAACCAACAAACAAATTGAACATTACTAAATAATATAGATAGAAAATTCAATATATTCTTCAATTTGAAAACACACCTGACAAAAAAAAAAATAAAACCAAACTTTTTTATAGTTTTTTAAAATTAATTTTGTTTAAAATTATCGAAAACTGTTTTTCGGTTAATCAATTTTAAAAACTTAAAAACTTTATATTTTAACTACTACAGGTGAATTATAACATATTTCAACAAACATTTACACTACTCTCCCGCTTTATTTACCCCCGGTAGACGCTTTCCAGGAATTTTCGCCGAGGGTGAGGGGTCCAAGGGGACGAGAAAGTTGAGCTAGGAGCTCAACGGAGTTTCGCAAGTACTGTAGCCACAAAGCGGGCAGTACCCTAAGTGGATAATTTCGTCAGTTCGCTTCAGTTCGTATATATAATAATTAAATAAAGCTCAAAATTAAAGGAAACGTTAAATTAAAATTATATTTAAAACTTTGTTTTCCAGTGGAGAGTCAGGAATACAAGGCTTTAAAATTGGAATCGAAATTTCAAATTCCTGACAGATCCGTGTATTTTGCAAACAGTTTCAGAAATCGAGTTAAGTGTTTTTGAAAGTCTATTTTTTGTGTTATTTATTAAATAAAACGTTCTGTGATACAAGAAACACAAAACCGTGCTAACATGAATATATTTTAGCCGCTGTGAAATGTACTATAAAATAAATAAAAATTATTTTATCGTACTTTATTTATTTTTTATTATCATTAATTGTAATCAACAACAATGGTTTGTGATAACTGAAATAACTGTCGTAATCCTTCGTTTATATTGCACACTGAACGTTAAGTAAAAATTTATACTTAATTATTTTCACCGATAAACGTTATCGAACCATATGCGATAAGCGTCAAGGATAAACTGACCTTGACGTACTGAAAAATGAGGCTTTTTTTAGGAATTTTTTTCTCCGCTACTAATAAAGCAACAAAAAAATGGTTTGAAGGGTTATATGTCATTAGGTATACAAAACAATTTTCTTTTTTTTTATTTAATACAAAATGGCGGCGTAGGAGTAGTTAAAGCGAAACCATATTTTTCAATTTGGTGGGCAGTATAACTCGAGCAATTTGCATTTGATTGACTTGAAATATTAACTGTAGCTTCTTAGATAGATTATCTAAAGCGGTACATACGATTTTTACGATTAATTAACAATGACATTTTTTATAAACAAATTAAGGTCGATTTTTTACCGAAAAAATTTTTCTTTTTAAAATTGCTGCTATTTTGCAGAAAATCAATATTTTTTAATAATCTTGTGTACCTCTTTAGATAATCTATCTAAGAAGCTACAGTTAAAATATCAAGTCAATCAGATGAAAATTGCTCGAGTTATACTGCCCACCAAATTGAAAAATATTTTGTATTAAATTAAATGTCATTTTGCATTAAATAAAAAAAAAGAAAATTGTTTTGCATACTTAATGACATATAGAATAAGCTCTTAAAACCATTTTTCTATTGCTTTATTAGTATCGGAGAAAAAAATTCCTAAAAAAGCCTCATTTTTGAGTACGTCAAGCTTTAGTGAGTTTCAAAATTAAATCTAAAAAAATCCAGTTTTTTGTTTATTTTCCAGTTTTGTAAAAAAATATTTTTTTATGTACATTTTTTGGTGTCAAATAAATAAAAAATTAAAATTAAAAGAAATAAAACTTTTGTTTAAGTTATAATTTTTTTGAGTAAGTTTTTTTTCTTTAAACCTCAAAAAAATTTCTTCTTAGACTTTACAGCTGTTAAAAAAGGCTCTAGCATGCCTAATTTTTTTTTAAGAAGCTTAAACTGATTTGGACATTAAAAACCAATATTTCTGAAATTAAAGAATGTAGATTAAGAAATGATTTACGAATATAATTAAAAGATTTCTGATACTACTATCAACTAGATTAGATTTGACTAATTTCCTCATTAGATTAGTCTATGTTC
>JBAGKK010002462.1:0-12577 GCA_037177015.1 Euceroptres primus | reverse complement strand
TATATATATTCTCTTTGAAATGTATCGACTTTCTTTCGAAATGTACGATTACTTTCGATATGTATCGATTTTTGCCCCCATTTATCGATTCTTTTCAATATGTACCGATTCTTTTCAATGTGTATCGATTCTTTTCGATGTTTTGATTCGTTTCTATATGTATCGATTTTTGTCGATATTTAACGATTCTTATCGATATGTTTTGATTTTATTTCAATATGTATCGATTTTCTTTCGACATGTAACGTTTCTTTTCGATGCGTATCGATTATTCTCGATATATATCACATCTTTTCGATATGTATCGATTTTTGTCCATATTTATCGATTCTTTTCGACATGTACCGATTGTTTTCGATATGTATCGATTGTTTTCGATATGTATCGATTGTTTTCGATATGAATCGATTGTTTTCGATATGTATCGATTCTTTTCAATATGTATAGATTTTCTTTCGACATGTATCGATTCTTTTCGATATGTATCGATTTTCTTCCGACATGTATCGATTCTTTTCGATATATTTCGATTCTTTTTTATATGTACAGTCGGACCCCGAATATCTGAACTTTTCTGGAGGGGGGGAGTGGTTCAGGTTATCGAGGTCGCTCGAAGGGGAAATGAAGTTGCGCAGTGGGCATTTGCGCATACACGTATGTATAAATGTGTGTGTGTGTGTGTAAATTATTTGCTTTAACGTGCCTCCTCATCTGGGAGCACCAGACGAGGGGAAGTTCAAGTAACCGAGGTGCAGATAATCGGGATCCGACTGTATCACATCTTTTCGATATGTACCGATTTTTGTCTATATTTATCGATTCTTTTCGATTATTCTCGATATGTATCGATTGTTTTCGATACATATCGATTCTTTTCCATATGTATCAATTTTCTTTCGACATGTATCGATTCTTTTCGACATGTGTCGATTCGTTTCGATGTGTCGATTCCTTTCGAGATATATCGATTCTTTCCGACATGTATCGATTTTTTTTTCGATCTTCCTCTGCTTTTTGATGTTTTTCGACACTTGCCAAACTCAATTGAATAATTTTCGAATTTATCGACGTTTCTCGACTCTCATAAATGCTTTTCAACAAGATTCGAGAATTTTTCTTCAATACTTCAATGTTACGTGATGTTGACAGTACACATCTGAGCTCCAGTTTTTGCTTTTTAATGCGCTTCAAGCGACTTTCGGGCCATATGCCAAATATGTGCCCGTCGCACAGGCGGGTTCTGTGTTTCCATGGTGCGCCCACACGACTAGCGACCACACACACTCTCTTATCTTTTTGTCGAATGCATGGCCAGCGTGCGATACTGTATCTATCGCTTCTTCGTGTGCGTGCTTCGTAGATAGCTCTCCACTGTGCGAGTAGTTGTCAAGGTTAGCCACCTACTCGCCATCCTCGCCACTGCGGTTGTGTTTGAACACCACACTATATGTGGTGCAGGCGCTCGACTTTACAGATATAGACTTCTGCATGTACACGGCACATGTTAACGAAAATATGCAGCGAGATGGTAGGTGATTCTGACGCCTTAACGCAAGTATTTCACGGTACACGAGTAGTTCAAGCTTGTTAAGAAACCTTTATTAAACCTTGACATTTTTTCTTCTTTTTATTCCCCTTCGTAGCTTCTCCCCAAAGGAATTAATTTTTCATTTTAAGTAATAAAGCTCTATGATTATTAGTGGAAGACAATAAGTTTTTGTAAGATTGCAATGTAAGAAAAACAGTTGATTGGACATCTTCCTTATCAAGCTTTATACATATTTATCGAAATCATTGTGGGCCCACACAAGGGTAGTATCAACGCCTACTCGTTCTTTAAATTCTAAATGAAAATTGACTTCTCAAAGCACATCCACTTTTTATGGTGCCACCCAAGTTCAATCTGAACTGGATAAATTGGTTTTGGAGTCAAAAGCCAATTTTACTTTTACGGTATTCTTTTAGATTCAATATCCTGCAGTTGTTACATTTTTTATTATTTTATATGAATATCCTTTTCCAGAATGAAGCTTTTTTTGTATTTTTTTATATTTTTCTAAAAATTCTCAATATCTCTTTCTGGCAACATTTTTAAAAATGTTTGAAGGCCTTCAATTTGGCGTTTTATTCATACGCAAATTATGCTAGGAGAAATGGTTAAGGCAGGTGCATAGAAAGGTCTGCAAGTCTCGCCTTCTGTTCTCCCATTATCAACGACGCTCCTCGCAGTTTCGCCACTGCGCAGTGGCACGAAAGTGGAATTTACTGTCCAAAAAGTGCCAAAGCCTTCAGTTTTCGTCCGATTTACAACTTTTCTCTTTTCAATTAAAGACGATTAAAATTTTAAGCGATTTATTGAGCTCGAATTTTCAGTTTCGTTTTTTTTTTTATATTTGTTTATTCAGGACAAACTGCCACAAAAAGGACAATATTGTTTTTTTTCAGTTTTTTCTTCAAAATAAATTGGAAAATATTACAGAACATGTTAAATCTATATAGGGGAACTTACAAAATATAAATAATTTAAATAATGATCAAATGTATTGTTATAAACAAGTTAAGTTAAATAATTTACAACTAAGTGTTTTTACAGAAAACAAAATTTTTCCTTTTACTAAAACTTGTTTAATTTACCTCTAAAACAACAATAAATTGTAAAAATTAACAATAAATGACAAATTATTATTTTTAATGAACAATAAACAATAAAAAACAATAAACAATTCCTATAAACAAATTGAATGAATGAACTAGAAATGTATTTCCAGGGTCTCCTTGCTATCATATTTTTCAGTGACAAAAACTGTTAATTATATAAACACTTTTTATAAACCAATGCACATTTTCAGAATTATTTCATGAATAGGCTTCATTTTTTTTTGCAGAATCAACTTGAAATGTCTTTTCAAAGACTGAATGCTGTCATATATTTCAAATTGATAGAATATAATATTAATTCTTTAAACGAAAATTAAGCCTATTCATGAAAAAATTGTGAAAATGTGCGTTTTTTAGAGTAAAAATTGTTTATATAATTATCAGTTTTTGTGAATATGAAAAATATGACGGCAAAGAGTCCTTGGCAAAACATTTCGAGTTGATTCCGCAAAAAAAAAAGAAACCTATTCATGAAAAAATGGTGAAAAATGTGCATTTGATTATAAAAATTGTTTATATAAGTAACAGTTTTTGTCACTATGAAAAATATGATAGCAAGGAGTCCCTGGTAAGACATTTCTAGTTCATTCCGCAAAAAATTAGGCCTATTCATGAAAAAATGGACAAAGAGTGCGTTTGTTTATAAAAATTGTTTATATAATTAACCATTATTGTCATTATGAAATATATGGCAGCAAGGAATCTTTGGCAAAACATTTTGAGTTGATTACGCAAAAAATCAAGCCTATTCATGATAAAATGGTGAAAATGGGCCTTTAATTATGAAAATTGTTTATATAATTAACAGTTTTTGTCACTATGAAAAATATGATAGCAAGGAGTCTCTGGAAAGACATTTCTAGAACATTCCGTAAAAAAATTAGGCCTTTTCCTAAAAATAGGCAAAATGAGCGTCTGTTTATAAAAATTGTTTATATAATTATCAATTTTTATGAATATGAAAAATATGTCGGCAAAGAGTCTTTAGAAAAACATTTCGAGTTTATTCCGCTAAAAAAGTGAAGTCTATTCATGATAAAATGGTGAACATGTGCATTTGTTTATAAAAAATGATTATGTAATTAACAGTTTTTGTCACTATGAAAAATATGATAGCAAAGAGTCCCTGGAAAGACATTTCTAGTTCATTCTGCAAAAAAAAATTAGGCCTATTCCTGAAAAAATGGTCAAAATGTGCATTTGTTTATAAAAATTGTTTATATAATTATCAATTATTGTCAATTTGACATATATGGCAGCAACGAGTCTTTGGTAAAACATTTCAAGTTGATTAAGCAAAAAAATCAAGCCTATTCATGAAAAAATTGTGAAAATGTGCATTTGTTTATAAGAATTGTTTATATAAGTAACAGTTTTTGCCACTATGAAAAATATGATAGGAAAGAGTTTAAGTTAGGCCTATTCATGAAAAAAAGGTCAAAATGTGCGTTTGTTTATGAAAATTGTTTATATAATTGACAATTATTGTTATTATGAAATGTATGACAGCAAGGAGTCTTTGGCAAAACATTTCGAGTTGATAACGAAAAAAAATCAAGCCTATTCATGAAAAAATGGTGAAAATCTGAAAATGTGCATTTGCTTATAAAAGTTCTTTATATAATTAACAGTTTTTGCCACTGTGAAAAATATGATAGCAAGGAGTCTCTGGAAAGACATTTCTAGTTCATTGTACAGAAAAATAGGCCTATCCCTGAAAAAATGGACAAAATGAGCATTTGTTTATAAACATTGTTTATACAATTAACAATTATGGTCCTGATGAAATATATTGCAGCAATGAGTATAATTAACAGTTTTTGCAATTATGAAAAATATGACAGCAAGGAGTCTTTCGCAAAACATTTCAAATTGATTCCGCAAAAAAATAAAACCCATTCTTGAAAAAATAGTTAAAGTGTGCATTTGTTTATCAAAATTGTTTAATAATTGGTAACTGCAGCTATTCCTAACGAATTGTAAGCGCACATTATTATCTGACATATTTCATACAAAATCTATGGATTTAAAATAGCTTATCATTCTGAATCACGAAAAAATGTCTTTTGTTCAATATTTTGTTTATAACATCATAAATAATAATGTTTTTTCTTACTCTAACCTATACTGGACATTATTTTTAGTTAGTCATTACAGTCCGTGTCACAAGAGGAGATGCCGCAAAAGTCTATGAAAACTGCACACGAGGTATAAATCATGGTCATGATCTGAAAGAGGAGTATTAACTCGTATTACGCAAGGAAAAAAGCATCGTATTATTTTTTTTACACGATTCGTGTTATATCGATATTTTGAAGCCAATTTTAGACACAAAATAAGACAAATAATATTTAATTTGCTGCCATTTAAAGCAAAATGATCTAAAGTTGATGAAAATTTGTGGGCTTAATCTACATAAAACCAGCTTCAAACTGATCATTTGTAGATTAAAATAGAACCACTGGTTTTGAAGATATCGACTAGAATAGAAAACAGTGAAATATCGATTTTCACTTTTTTCGCTTCCTCAATTTTTAATAACAATTTATTAAATAACTTTTTTACCGAACCTGACAATTAATCTTCGTCACAATAATTACTTTCTCTGAAAAATTCTGTTCCGAATGAGCTGTTTTTGAAGTTATTTTGACTATTTTTCATGCATATATCGAATTTAAAGCACAGGAAGGAGTGAAAATTTCACTATTCTTTGCATCAAATAACTTCGCAATCACTGTTTTCTTGTTTGTTTTTATAAGCCAGTAAATCAAACTCTTTATAAGAAATAAATACTACAAAACAATATTGCAGAAATTGTGGCATCTTCAACATATTGCGCATTAGAGTAAATTCCCCTCTATCGGATCATAACCATACCTAGTGTGCAGTTTTAATTGACTTTCGCGGGTTCCCCTCTTGTGACACAGACTGTACATTGATTTAGGACCTGTTTTAATACATTTGAAAATCTTAAAAGAAATGGTATGAAAAGTAATGGTAAGAAAAGTTGAACAAAAAAGAATTTGAACTTTGTTGTTAAATAACAAAGTTTTGTTTAATCAGAGTGAAATATTCGCAGTCACTCATTATATTTGGAAGATTTACGGTCGTTTCTAAAAAAAAAAAAAAACATCAAAATCCGTTAAGAATTGTACTGTCGGTCGATTTTTGTCCAAAAACGGTGCTTTTTCCCCACTGTGCGGGGGCGAGTGACGACACTGGCGCTACGGTCGTATCTAGGCGGTTGTTCATGCGGTATCCGCACCTGGTTTTTGCATTAGCACGAGTAGGACGAGAAAAGGTTAACTGGACTCGACGATACTCCGTTTACATTCTTGTCGGAACTGGTTTCTCTCCCAGTCTCTGGGAGTTGGAAGCTCACAAGACTCCCTTTCAATAAAATAAAAAAAAAAGCAAAATAATCTTAAAGTTTCGTTACAAACGAAAAATAAAAAGGTCTCTTTTCCTACAATTGCAATACTTTGGACAATGTTTAACAAACAACACATTAAAGTTCACCACTTGCGAGAAAGGGAACACAAACACCATCTGTTATAATATCCACCTATATTTTTCATCCAACTTTACATGACATTTGTGGTTTAAATGAACACGCACATTATGAGGTACTTTCAATTTTTCTGAGTGGATCATAAAATCGGATGGAAAAATTAATAGACATGCACATGTTATATCGCTTCAAATGAGTGCGGCTCAACAAAACGCAAAAGTCTCGCGTAGAACAAGTAATAAAAGTAGTACAACTTAAATCTCTCAAAGAAAAACCGCAAGCACTTCCCACGTAGGATGTAAATCATTGTTACTACGCTTATGATGTTTACGATCAATGGCGAAGGCCAGAGAAGAAACAGTGAGTCGATAATAATCCATATTACCGACCGCTGATAAGGGAATGTTCATAAACACAGTTCTGCAGTTTGCAGAATTTTTTTATATGGTGCCATTTTCTATTCTCTTACACAGTAAAAACAATTTCGAAGCAATCATAGAGAAACTTCTTTGTCGACATAAAAGTTGAAAAAATATGTTTTTAGCTAGACGGCATTAACATGAATGATGTGAAAGCAATGGGCTGATGGCATCAGGAACGGGAGTGAGAGTTGAGGGGAAGTAAAGAACGGAAGAGAATTTTAAAATGGAAAAGGAATAAAAAAAAATAGAAGCACTATGGCAAAAATGCAGCTGCTTGGTTCGTAATGTGAATTTCAAGTACTAATTCTAAGGCCTTCTCGGCCAATCATGAGAACCATTGTTCGCGCATGAAAAGGTCGCAATTTTTAGGTTTAATCGTCCTATGGAGGCTAATAAGCAACGGAACCCGGCACCATGGCGCGAGTTGCTTTTAAAATGCTTAGACGAGGCAGCGAAGAAAACAATGGGATCACGCTTTTTTCGCAGGGCGGCTTTTTTTGGTAAGCGGTTATGAAATATTTTACTTGGTAATTTTTCGAAAAGAAAAGACTCGTGGGACAGGGAATCGTATCCTTATTTTTGAACACGTCACCTTAAAGCTTAAAAAGTCACTTGTGGGAAAACAGAACAGTAGAAGTGTCCACATCTACATTTTACTTCCATACGAAAACGTTTATTTTATCAACATCGAACTTCTTGGATTTTTTTAGGCGTATCATTTCATTGAAAGTGTTCAGTCCACAACGGAAATGTCGTATCCGTCAAATGCAAAATTGAATCAGTGCGACGCAGTTCGAAATAGATTGAACAGAAGATACATAAATTTATTCTGCTTATCCGATGCGATCTTCTTGCGCAGACGTCAATATGTGATTCTATTTATATAAAAGAACGAAGATTAAAATATTAATTGTACGACTATTATATGCATTCAGGTTATTTAGGAATGTCTTTAGTAATGAAATATCCACTTCATATAGTGGACATCCACTTCAAATAGTATAATTGATACTGAAGATTCATATATTCTCATTCTCCTCTTTAAACTTTCTTCTAATTTCCTTTTCTCCCTTTTTCTCTACCAAAAGTATATAAATATTATCAATGGTGCTTCTTCCCTCTCAAACAACAGCCTGATTTTCAGGTTATATCCCCTTTTCTTCTGCATCCTTCATTAACCTTTCCGTTAACATCATAACGTATTCCCCTGTAACTTTTTACTTTCCCTTTCCTTTTTTTTATATATTGTCATTATTGACCCTTCCTTCCTATGAACCCTTCAACTCTTTTATGTTACCTCTCAGCCAATTACCTAATTTCTTTTCACCCGATCCTTGAAACATTTCTTGAAAACACTCCCTCCATTCTTCTATACTCATCGTATCACCTATTCCTCGTTTTTTCATTCTCATTTTATTAATAAACTTCCACACCTCCTCTTCTTTTAGAATTTCCTCATTTCTCAAACCAGAACTAGTTTTTTTCTCAGTATAATCAGGGCAGAAATTACAAATTCCTTGCATGATACTCACGTGCCGATAATGATGTGATCATGACACAAGTGGTCGATTGGATAGCATACTACTCACCTGAAACAGAAGCAGAGAGAGACATAAGTTAGTGCTCGTATGAAACTCACAGTAAACCTTGAACCGTAATTCCGGACGCATAAACATCATAAACGCTATAATAATCGTAAAAACATAAAAGTTCTCGTGTCGAAGTCCAATTGTATTAGCTCATAATTGCACTTCGGGTGAAACTTCTGACTTAGGAGGCAACAGTTATTAAAATTAATGTGTAATTTCAGTTAGATGTTTCTAATAGTTACAAATATTAGTGCTAGGGCTTTGAAAAAAATAATTAAACAATTAAACACGGTTTTAAGTAGATCTTTATTCAATGATCTTTATTCTACCAAGGCAAGAGAGGAACGGGAACGTGATCAAAAGCGCACGCACTAAGTAACTCGTAAGGAGACCCAATATCAAAATTTTAGAAACAAAACCATTAGAGCCTTTCTGTGATGTAGTATTTCATCTAGAGTATACCAAGTCACGTCTTTCTATATACTAATCTGTTAATATTATAATATTCGTTCGCTTTTTGTACTAATCTTACATAAATTACAACAAGAAATGTATTTGGCAACTCTTTAGTTGATTAAAACTATTCCCTTATACAGTTACTAATGAAATTAGTAAAATATCAACTAATTTCCAACTAAAGTTACTAATGGAATTAGCAAAATATGAACTAAATTTCCAATAAAATAAAGAAAGGTAAAAAAAAGTTGTGAATTTTATGGATCTGGGATTGTACACATCCTGCAAGTTCCTTGTGAGAAACCGGAAAGAATTAGCCGCACGAATCTCCGCTTCGGCTGAAATTGCAACCGAGGCCTTGACATTCACTCACGGCACGCGAATATGCGCACGAGAAATCTCAAGCCGTTCATTAGAAGGGGTAGCTAAACCTCTTCTCAACGATGTCAGAACGCCTAACGTCTAATAAATCAAAGTAGAAAATGTAGATACGAGTGAAGGCGATTCAGTACATACTTAATTCCGAACGTGTTAATGCGATACGTCTTCATAGTTATTGCATTTATTATAAGCATTAGAAGGCAGTTAAATGTTTAGTATGAAATTGTTCAGATTCATGAATATGACTATAGACTTTATTTTGTATTTCTATCAGAGATGTTGCTGATCGAAAGAGAGGTAGCGATTGATTGAAAATTTTTTAATGGTTCCTTTCGAAGCAATTTTTAATGTAACCGCAACATTAGAACAGCACTGAAAAAATTCTTCGTCAAAATGACTAATTTTCAACTATTTTTCCTAGTTCATGGAGGCGCCGTTGATATTGAAGTTTGCAACGTTTTAAAAACGAAAAACAAAAATTCTAAAAATGCACAATACTCAAAATGTTATTAATGATAACAATAGATTTAGATATAAGAAGCTGCCAGAAAAGTTTCGCTTCCCGATCGAATGCGGAAACCATCCTAATTTCACCCTATTTAAAAAATTCAGCAAAGTTGCTCTTACTTCAATACTGAAAATTTGATTGCTGTTAATAACTCGGTTCGATGCGCAAAATTATCACAACAAATTTCACTCCCTTACTGAATGCGGAAACTACCCTAATTTCACACCAAGCACTTAAGAAATGCCGCAAAATTATTCTAATTTCCATAATAAAAAATTAATTGCTGATAATAACTTTGTACAGCGCCCAAAGCTATCACAAAAAGATATAATCTTCTATCGAATGCGAAAACTATCCTTATTTCACCCCAAAGATTTAAATTCCACAAAATTTTTCTTAATTTCAATACTCACAATTTGAATGCAGATAATAGCTCTGTTCGACGTCCAAAGTTAACACAAAAATTTTTAATCCCTTAGTGAATGCAAAAACTATACTTATATCACCGCAAAGATTTAAAAAATTACGGATTACCCTAAAATCAATAGAAAAAATTTGATTGCTGATAATAACTCTTTCGACGCCTGAAGTTACCACAAAAATTTTCAATTTCCTAGTGAATGCGGAAACTACCCTCATTTCACCCCAAAAATTTAAAAATTCCGCAAAATTATCATGTCTTCAATACTAACACTTTTATTGCTGATAATAACTATGTTTGATGCATAAAGCTACCATCAAAAGTTGCAACTGCATATCAAATACGGAAACCACCCTTATTTCACTCCAAAGATTTAAAAAATTCGGCAAATTACTTCAAAGATACCAAAAAATTTTGGAAATCCAAATATTGAGTTCCAAGAGTTCTGACAGATCCCTAAATAGTTCTACAGATAATCCCTGCAACATTTTTCGACCCAACAAAAATTCAAAAAGCTGTAGCACTTAGAGAAAACAAAAAATTTTGGAATTCCAAATTTTGAGTTCCATCAAATCGAAATTCAAAAAGCTACAGCACTTAAAAGATACCAAAAAATTTCCGAATTCCAAAATTTTTTGGTATTTGTAAAGTGCTGTAGTTTTTTGAATTTTTGTTCGAACGAAAAGTATATAGGGATTATTTGTAGAACTATTCATGGGGCTATCAGAACTGCTGGAACTCAAAATTTGAAATTCCAAAATTTTCTGGTATCTTTCAAGTGCTGCAGTTTTTTGAATTTTGATTTAATCAAAAAGTGTTGCAGGGATTATCTGTAGAACTATTCAGGAGGCTAACATAATTCTAATCGGAACACTTGGAACTCAAAAATTTGGAATTCCAAAATTTTTTGGTATCTTCAAAGTGCTGTAGCTTTGCGAATTCTTGTTTGATCGAAAAGTGTTGCAGGGATTATCTGTAAAACTATTCAGGGGGCTATAAGAACTCTAAACAGAACTCTCGGAACTCAAAATTTGGAATTCCAAAATTTTTTGGTATCTTCGAAGCGCTGTGGATTTTTCAATTTTGATTTGATCGAAAAGTGTTGGAAGGATTATCCGTAGAACTATTCAGGGGGTTATCAGAACTTTAACCAGAACTCTTGGAACTCAAAATTATGAATTCCAAAATTTTTTTGTACCTTCAAAGTCCTGTGGATTTTTGAATTTTGGTTTGATCGAAAAGTGTTGGAAGGATTATTTGTAGAACTTTTCGAGGGGCTATCAGAACTCTTATCAGAACTCATGGAACTCAAAATTTAGAATTCCAAAAGTTTTTGGTATCTTCAAAGTGCTGCAGTTTTTTGAATTTTGTTTAATAGGAAAGTGTTGTTGGATCATCTGCAGAATTATTCAGGGAGTTATCAAAACTCTAATCGGATCTCTTGGAACTCAAAATTTGGAATTCCAAAACTTTTTGGTATCTTTAAAGTGCTGTGGATTTTTAAATTCTAATTTGATAGAAAAATGTTATGGGGATTATTATTAGAACTCTTTAGGGGGCTATCATAACTCTCATCGGAACTCCTGGAACTCTCGAAATTTGAAATTTCAAAATTTTTTGGTTTTTTCAAAGTGCTGTGGATTTTCGAATTTCAGTTTGATCCAAAAATGTTGAAAGAAATAACTATTTAAGGATTATCCGTAGAACTATTCAGGGGCTATCAGAACTTTAACTAGAACTCTTAGAACTGAAAATTTGGAATTCCAAAATTCTTTGGTATCTTTAAAGTGCTGCAACTTTTTGAATTTTGGTTTGATCGAAAAGTGGTATGGAGATTATGTGTAGAACTATTCAGGGGGCTATCAGAACTCTAATCATAACTCCTGGAACTCAAAATTTGAAATTCCAAAGTTTTTTTGTACCTTTAAAGTACTGCAGCTTTTTGAATTTTGGTTTGATCGAAAAGTGTTGCAGGGATTATCTGTGGAACTATTCAGGGCGCTACCAGAACTCTGATCAGAAATCCCGGAATTCAAAATTTAGAATTCCAAAATTTTTTGATATCTTTAAAGTGCTGCAGATTTTTGAATTTAAGTTTGATCGAAAAGTGTTGCAAGGATTGTTTGTAGAACTATTCAGGGGCTATCAGAACTCTGATCATAACTCCTGGAACTCTCAAAATTTTGATTTCCAAAATTTTTTGGTATCTTCAAAGTACTGTAGTTTTTTGAATTTGGGTTTAATCGAAAAGTGTTATAGGAATTATTTGTAGAACTCTTCGGGGAGCTACCGAAACTCTTATCAGAGCTTGTGGAACAATTAAAAAAATTTTTTCAGAAAGGTGGAAATTTTCAAAGTGATGTAACTTTTTGAATTTTCTTTTTTTTTGCTTATTATGCGTAGAGAACTCTAGAATTCTTTGCTAACAAAGAGAATACCTAAGAAAATGAATAATTTTCAAAAACTGAGAGGCTAATTTTTTTTGAAAATTTTTTTTTGGATCTTTGCCAGAACTATTTTCGAAAAGTATCAGGAACTCTAGATGATCTTGATTTACTCGGAGACGATAAAGAAACGGTAACTAAGAATGCAGAAATACTAATTACAAAAGCCAAAGAAATAGGTCTAGAA